>JASANE010017869.1:0-11629 GCA_030248225.1 Trileptium ribeirensis
CATTACTAAAGGCAAGAGTACATTAGGAAAGAGTATGACACTTCCCTGCACTCAGGTATTAGCCTTGTTTGATGACGCGGGCGTTTTCGGCCTGACCTCCCCCAGTTTCTGAAGAGGGCAAGATGCGCCGACCCCCCCCCCCCCCAGTTTCTGGGGGGGGGGGGGTAGCTCGGACCCCTCCCCCTCCAGTTTTTTTTGGGGGGGGGGGTCGGTCGGACCCCCAATTTCTGGAGGGAGGGGTCGGTTCAAAAGCAGCTGCTGATAAACCGACCCCCCAGAAATTGGGAGGGGTCCGACCGAATCCCACCCCAGAAACTCCGGGGTCGGGGCATCTCGACCCTCCAGAAACTGGGGGATAACTCCGAAAACTCCCTCGTCATCAAACACGGGCAAATACGTGAGTGCAGGGAATTGTCATACTCTTCCCTAAAGCACTCTTGCTAAAGGTAATTTAGTTTATGCTATTTAATTCGGGAGAAAATTTAACGCATTACATTGGCCCCTTACTAGGTTATAGACGATAATATATTAATCTGAGCTGTTTTTGGCCCGAAATAAGTTTTGTTCAACCACTGCTTGCTAACAAAAGTTGATATAGGCAAAATAGTTTTCCTTGTATGTGCCATTCTATGATCGTATTGAATGGTGAAAAATATGGGAAATTCCGCAAGTCTGTTTTCGAGTTGTAGGTGTTGCAGCAAACATTGCGTTTTTTACTGTATATTGCAGCTAGGCAACAAGATAATCTACCTTACTATAAATTTATTCAAGAATAAAAGCGTAAATTACTTTTTACTAAATGTGTTGATTGGTAGCTGTTATCTGCGAGTAACTGCGTGTCGTAGATGGCAATTTTCATGACATATACCTTGTTGTGTTATAATGCTTACGTTAATATATGCCGTAAAGCTCAAAAAGCGATCATTGTTTTATTACTGAACGTTTGCATACACCTAAGGTATAAGCACCCAACAGTAATAACATTTTTATTTCAGTAAGTCACATAATTAGACGTCGAAACGAAACTTACAACTGTAAAAACTCCAACGACGAATGCCGATATTGTAAAACCGGTTAAGAACCGAATGCCCGCAAGCATCTGACTGTTGACGGAAAACGTAGATATGATAGACAGTAGCACTGACCCTGAAACGTAGAGAAACAAGTGTAAAGTCGACCAATAGTGAGTTTTTTATAAAAAATAACGGAGGGAACATACAGAAACTAATTAATAAGGAAAGATGAAGTACAGGTATTCTTGCCAAATAAATATTTATTACCGCTATCTAACAACTAGTGAAGCTCGCTTGCGAGCCAGAAGTCGAGTGGTGAGAACAATCCCCCGAAGCAGAAGTGTGAAAAATATTTGCCACACAATATTTTTGACACTAGCAATGAGCTTGTCGGCCCAGAAAACACCATATACGACACTAAAACTAACAATAAACACACATTCAGGTGCTTTTACCACGACTTCTCACCAAAAATTTCGAAAACGTCATTTTTTTATGCCAAGTATGAACAAGAAGTGTAAAAAATATTTGCCCAACAATAGTTTTAACACTTGCAATAAGTTTATCTGCCCAGAAAATCCCATATAAGACACTAAAAGCAACAAAAAACACACATTTATGTGCATTTCCAACGACTTTTCACCAAATATGAAATTTGCCGCCAACTATAAGCTTATAGACTCCGGATTTGGAAGTAGTTGAAAAACTTGTTATATATCATTGGACAGCCCTGGTAAAGCTACATGGAATAGGCCTATTAGCTTGCGGATATCTCGTTTACTTATTGAGAACAGTCGCAAAAACTGGAGAGGATGCCCGAAAATGGGCCAAAATGACGTCATTTTGCCCCATAACTTTTCGCACGGGAAAAATTCAAAAATCGGGCTCCGTCACTATATCTAAATCGACCATTGCGGTTCGAATGAGCTATTTTGCATCAAAATCCGCCCAGCCGTTATCGAGATCCAGGTGCGACACACACAGACAGGACCTCCTCAACCCACCCCCAGAGTCAAAATTGAAAATTCTCGTTCCACTCGAATTTAATTATATATATATATTTTCACTAACATTATAGAGAACTTCGTACATACGCCATATATATATATATAAACTATATATATAAATATATATATGAACATATATAAAATATATAAATATATATATATGGTATATATAAACCATGTATATATAAATATAAATATAAATATAAATATATAATAAATAATAAATAATATATAATAGATATATAATATAATATATAATAAATAAAATAATATATAAAAATATAAATATAAATATATATATATGTATATATAAACCGGTATATATAAACCAACGAAGATGAAGGTCCGACATATTGTGTCCATTTCTAAGGGAATCTACCGACAAAAAGTGTCACCGATAATAAAACAGAGTATGGAGTTCTAACGACCATATTGGAAACATACATTCCGACCAAAATGAAGTCGTTCTACAATTTATATTTGTGTTACCCTGATGTAGTGTAGCCTACGTGGTCCTAGGGGTGTTTAGT
Organism: Trileptium ribeirensis; assembly: GCA_030248225.1. Taxonomy (NCBI): domain Eukaryota; kingdom Metazoa; phylum Nematoda; class Enoplea; order Enoplida; family Thoracostomopsidae; genus Trileptium; species Trileptium ribeirensis. Next base: position 2,551 of record JASANE010017869.1, read on the forward strand.
CCCACCGTAGATTACACACAAACTAACAGCAGGGATACTAATGCGAGCACCAATGGATATTCTATTTTGTGAGCTTAATCCTAAGGCCTTAATGTATCACCACTTATAACGCAAATATTTTATTTCACTCAGTACAACCAAATATAACCTTTACACACATTAAACACATAAACGGCTGAACCGCACTCACCTTGATTTCGCAGCTTCTGAGGCCGACTGAGGCCCCGATCTAACTGCGCAATCACTTAAATACCCAAGCTAGAGGTTCACTCCCAATTTTCTCCCTATTGATTTCTCTAAGCGGTCGAAATTACATAATAAGTTTTCCAAGTTTTACTCTGGTTCCACTCCCATAAGATTATCTCTTAAACATAAGTGAATTTTTGTCGTTAGAGAATGAGTTTTTGTGAATTTCCCCGAATTCTTAAGTATAAACAAAATTTAAGATTTTATCCGAAAATCCAGCAGATACACATACACATATCCGCTAATGTAGGCCTAATGCTTAAGGCACCCAACCCTTACACTCAAATCCGATATATTTAAATTCTATGCCTTAGGCGCTCATAAAGTCTTTTATTTCTAGTGCTCCCTTTAGAAACTCTCCTACACTTAGCTAAGTCTTAAAAATGCTCCTGCAATCTGTACAAAATTTTCAGCACACAAGCGAATTACATTAAGTGCACAAAGAAACATAAACACACGACAAATGATACTGCATACATACACTACGTTCCGACATATAACAAATTCATAAACATATTATGTATACACACATCTTATAGAGATAAACATATACAACATATATAATTTTGTATATGCATTCATAATCAACAGTTTCAAGTACATAATATACAATAAATGCTTGATACAAATGATAAACAACAAACATAATAATGAACCAGCTAAATGTCCCCATAGTAATGTTGCGCACGGACCAGATTTCTCTAGGGCTAGGTGTGGACTTCCAAAAATAGAAATTCATGGACATGGATAAAAATCATTTAATTTAAACATAAAAAATCATTTAATTTGAACATAGTAGAGCAAACCACGTTACAGAGGGTTGGAAAAGCAACATTCTAACGGAATCTAGCAACAAAAAGTGTCACCGATATAAAACAGAGTGTGGAGTTCTATTGGATACATACGTTACGACCAAAATGAAGTCGTCCTACAATTTATATTTGTCTTACCCTGATGCAGGTTGCAAAAGCAAGATTCTAAGGGAATCTTCCGACAAAAAGTGTCACCGATAATAAAACAGAGTATGGAGTTCTGTTGGACATATACATTCCGACCAAAATGAAGTGGTCCTACAATTTATATTTGTGTTACCCTGATGTAGGTTGGAAAAGCAACATTAGAACTGCTACACAGAGCTGAAAACTAAAGGCATTAAGTGCGATCACACAAAACAGAATCAACTATATAACTAACCAACAATTCCGATCGTTGCGGCTAGTCGACGGCCAAAAGTATCACTAATTTGCCCGAAAACTATTGATCCAATAAGTAATCCTGCCATTTGTAGGGTGGAAATTAAGGATCCGGTGTGTCGACCATGGCAGTAAAAACCAAAATCACTAGCTGCCGACCTGTACGATACGACCAGCCTAGTAGCTGTATCGGTGCTGTTCGAGAACGTTTCATTGTCACGACTTATTTCACAAGTCTTGAAAACCGTGCAATTTTGACTAATTTCACCGTCGATACCACACTGCCAATGCGGTTGATAGTTTGCAAATATTGCAAACAACTGAACGCTAGCGTATAGCGGAAACGACAAACTGTATAGACATAGAATTATGATAAGTTGATAGCGGGTAAAATTAAGAACGTTAAGTTTACTACAAGCTGCCATAAACGCGAACTGAAACTAAATTTGTATCTTAGTCATCATTATTAACCTTAAAATTGTAAAGTATTGGTAACACCGTATAACGCTGGCACCTAAAATGGCATACCTAAAATAAATATTACGTTAATTGGGGCCTATCATATATAGGCCCTGAAATGTAACGTGATGGCCTTGCAAGCGCTATACCCGACATTGGCGGTGGTTTACGTAAATTCGCAAGTTGTATATAGTAATTGGCCAAACTTCTGTGTTTATCTGTAAACTAGAGTAATCATTGCGCTGGAACGTAGTCAATGGCGGAACCTATAAATAAATATCTATTATAATGCGTATCACAAGATAATTGGCGAAATTAGAGGAATTGAGGAAATGCACGCGTACTCAAATTACGTTCATGCATCACAGATACCCTGCTCCCGTTCGCTAAACCACTATGAACCCAAATTTATCATTAATTCGGTACGTGATTTTAACAAAAGAACACTCATGGAGTGCGTAACGCTTACGTTATTGTTGCAATAAAAACGCCACTATTATTTATTTTTTGAGATTTGTCAACAGATTCAAGTTTATAGTTAAAATTTCGGTCCTTTTCCATTATCTCCACCCCCCACAGCCCGCGTTTGCCCAAAAATGGTCAGATTCTGGAAATTTTGGTATTTTTGGGATCCTCGAGACTTTCCCTGATCATCTCAACCAAAAAAGAGAATTTTTTAAATTTTCAATTTTTCGGCCCCCTTGGGAACCCAAAAAATTTTTTCCTAAAAATTGGATTTTACCCCCATTCCACGCAGCTTGACGAGCTGAGTCTAATATTGTTATTTTTAACGGGATCCGGTAATCGGATCCTAAGTTATGGCCAAAAACTGTCGGGGGCTGAGAGGCTCAGCAATTGAACAGTTTTTGGCAATAACTTAGGATACTTTTATCGGATCCGGTCAAAAATTACACAGTTAGACTCAGCTCATCCAGCCGCGTCGAATGGTGGGTAAAAATCCAATTTTTAGGAATTTTTTTGGTTTCCCGAAGGGACACAAAAATCGAAAATTTTAAAAAATTCTATTTTTGGCTGAAATGATCAGGGGAGGTCTCGAGGATCACAAAAATACCAAAATTTCCAAAATCTGACCATTTTTGGGAAAACGCGGGCTGGGGAACGGAAAATAACGAAAATTTCAATATAAATTTTTAGACAAGTAAGACAAACACTGCCTAAAACAGAACTGTGACAAAGGAAAACAACCTGTCTAACCATCTCGTAGTTATCGCGTATACTTATTCCCCTAGTGAGATATTGAGGTTTTGAAATTTTGAGGTAATTGTAACAAAGATAAATTGAGAAAATGTTACTATATGGGTCAGGGTAAATTCTGAAGTATTCTTTACAACAAAAAACCATATTTTAGAAACCTATCACGTTAACACGACTGTTTGCTGTAAAAGGTAGAAAGTCTAACAGAATATGTGAACTGTGAAAACTTGATCCAGAAAAGTTTATGCAATGACGAAATTATACTTTCCACGAAGTGCAGTTGGCTCTACAGCAAGCCCAACAAGTTTATATTCCCTTGTCAAATTCACATAGCACACTCGGAGGTAAGCAGTTCATCGCTACGGCTGATAACAAACTAATCAACTTTTAATAATATATCAAAAAAGAGTTGTAAGAGCTACAATTGCCCGATGCACAACAGTTTGTCGTTTGCTATGACCTGACATTAGGAACCTAAATAAGTTCAAGACCTCCTTATGATTTTATGATGCCAAACTTGCCACCAAGACATGTCCAAAATGAATAACATAAAGCACCAGCAATAAAAATGTTAGTTTTTCTATGCAGGAGCTTATTTAATAAGCTAAAGGTGAATATTGAAAATCTTGCTACATATCATTTTGATTAAATTACTCCTTAAAATTCTGGGATATCTTCGACGTGTTTTTGAGCAATAGAACAAACCCCTTGGCCCAAATTTTATGAAAACCTGATTATCAAATGTAGCGGTAAAACTTACGAATTAAAAGTCGCCCCTTGGCGGCTTTGCAACGAATAAAACTTGACTTGTATTTTACCTAACCCTTGTGTGCATAAATTAATGTTCATTTCGTATAATACGGAACAAACTCTTGCCCCGTCAATGAAATGAAATAAGTCGTTTGGGTGCAAACCCAGTAGGCTAGCCAAGCTATTTCGGATCTGCCGTTCGGTTTATTAAGAAACTTCACAAAGCGAGAATACAATAACACATGTGCAGACCATAGCAGGCACGATAAACTCAGTTAATGCTGTAATCGCTAATTGTAAATGTTTGTCAAACTAGAAACGTTACCGTGAATTGGCCTCTGGCCGTACGGGTGCAAGGACCATACATAAACCGCTGAGCTACTTTGGAGTGGTTGAATGATTTCTTAAGGGACTTCGCAAAGCGATCGATTAATATCGCATGGCCAATTGCCTATAATAAAGCCTCGCTACAATATCGAACATATGGCAATGTTAGTTTTTACTCTGGTTACTTTGGTTAACAGTGGACATTAATAAATCAGTACATTAGCCCCATTAGGAACCATAACTGTGTATGAAAGGGAAACATTACACAAACACAAACAATAATTTGTAACAGAACCAAAATATTGCAGTGTAACATTACGAAAACGTCAATGTCTTTTAGATCATTTATTTTTGTGAAAAAAACGACATAACATAAAACATATCTATGTTTTGCTTTGTCAGATTAGCCGCGCAAAATTATCTATTAGCAGTTGACATAGCCTATGTTTAGCAGCGGTATAAAACGAAGGAAAAACACGCAATGTATCACTAAGCATTGGCAAGCTGGCCCAAGCCCAAAGGGATGAAGGGTTTATCTCTCTACATGAGGCGGCGGATTTCCCATGGCTTGGAGCGCTTACTCATTTCTTTGTCTGACAGGTCGCCCGAGTCCCACTCGCCCGGGTGCACCGCGGGCGCGGAAGACATAGGCGGTGCTCAAGGCGCCCTCGGCCCCGCCGACCAGCTAATCATTCTTACGCAACGTAGTCTAACAAATTTTATCCCTAAAACTCACTCCCAAAAATATGGAGTTTAACGCTTATTTATCTATGAACCTTACGCCTGTTACATCGACACCATTTTGACCGCATTATAATCCACCGCGATATTAGCCTTAGTTATCGATGGTCTTCGCTAAAAACAGCATTATCATGTAATGTAACAAGGCTACTAATTTCAGAAAACTAAGTAAGTATGCTAACATTCTCTCAAACAGGACTATATAAGCTGCCATATTCTGTACAGTTGCTTGACTGATGGCCAAATGCGTCCACAATGCTACCCGTGGTCTTTCGAAACGTTTCCACCAGACAGTGCTTGCACTCAAAAAATTCCCGATCAAGATAAAAGCAGCTAAAAATGTATCTAGGTATGTCAAGCCTAGTAGTTTCCGTCCGTCAACCCTGGTTGAATTTAATTGTGTAATATAGCGGTCAATGTGTAAAAATATATCAGATTTAGAGCGTTAAACGACTAACGAACACATATGCGTGGGACAGAGACGTTATTGATTTTAAAATATATGTTTTGACTGAATATTTAAAATTGTCAAATTTCTACTGACGGGTGCATTTTAAACATCAAACTTTGAAATATCAGTAGAATGAACTCTGGGACTGCTTAAAATTGAGATCGTATATGTACGGACGTAGTCATAGACGTACGGAAAATATTGAGACATTTGCCAAAAAATGATGAAAATTTTAGCAAAAATTGCTGAAATATCAAACGCCAGCTAACTGTCCAACAAGAAAGGAAAATCAAAACCAGAGACATAAAAATATCAAATATATATTGAAAGCAATATGTACTTATTATGGCAACTATCACGGTAACGTATTGCAGACTGGAAATTTATAACATTGATTCTGAGGCACTATGAACAATTTTGAAACTCAGGGTAAGTTAAGACAAAACACGTTATGATGACGAGCACAGATGAAATAAAACGCTAAAATACATCTATGTAAATAGCTAAGACATAAAACACATATTGGTGGAAGCCTGGATAAAAACATATCTAAGGACAACCTAAGATAAAAACAAATAAAGCCATTTTCCTAAATGCGCAAATGTTTTGCTAAATGAAAAGCATCACCTGTGTTCTTGTTTCCTGGGGTGGGCGTGCCGTTAAACAACGAAGGGCATGCCCTCTTGTTCCTGGTTCTTTGTTGATTGAGCTTTTTAAACTATCGACTATTAGTTCTTAGGTAACAACTTATTTTCCGTCTTAGCTGGATGTCTTTTTTGTTCAATTATCCAATGCTATAAAAATCTAAAAAATAAATCTTTCAACATTCGTGTCGCATTAAATTTATTTGTAGTATAACTAATAATAAGATTATTTGAAAAAAATAGAAAACCTTTAACAATAAAAATTTAAATGCGATGGTGACAACCTCCTGCTGGACTCTAAAATTTTGTAAGTAAAACAGTGAAACTAAGTATCACTACTAGTGCAGGATTTATTTTATAGCGACAAATATATAACAAAATCCCATAATTTGGTCTGTCACTATATAAACACGACTCCTCCAACATGTATGCTAACAAAATGAGATGGCCGGAGGTATAATCAAGAGTTATAGCGTTGGACCCAGCAGCATACATGGACCGAGGAAGAAGTCCATGGTGGGGTAGCCGTACCCTGGGGCGGAGGCCTTCAGCTCCGTGGTGGGGGCCCGACTACCCGGGGTTTGAATAAGGGGGAGGGGGTGCGGGGCCTGTGGCGCCGCGACAGCAAACTATGCGTTCAGCGCCTAGGGCATGGCTTGGGGGGACGGCTAACCTTACACCCTGTTTTGAGCATGTATGCCCAGCAACGATGTAACGCGCTTGATTGTCGGTTACAGCGACTTATTGCAGTGGTACTAGCATTCATTATATGTACGACGAATGATGCTTATTGTAAATACATGGAAGCTATGACCGAAGCACATCGCAAAACGTACAAGCCTTTTAAAGGCTGGTCGTTAGTGAAGAAGAGATGGAAAATTTTTGGGTTAAATACATTTATTTCGGTAAAAGTACAGCTTCCGGCTATGATGAGAACAGATTTACTGGAAAGTCAATTTTATTTAAGTACTTTTCCCTGAACCGTCCGATTTGGTTTCGACATCACAACCCTAATTAGGCTTATGAATCCCACTTTTTCAACATTTTCTGATATTCTAGACTGTCTTGTTAGCTTCAAAAATTATACATTTAATTCTTTTCATCCACGTTACTAAAATGCTAAAAGGCTAAAACAGCTTGACAAGTTTGTACTGTTTTATATTCTGAACCAACAGTCGTAAAAGTGAGATGGATCGAGTTATTTCTAGGACAAACTTTCGTACTTTTTTTCCCACTTTTTCAACATTTTCTGATATTCTAGACTGTCTTGTTAGCTTCAAAAATTATACATTTAATTCTTTTCATCCACGTTGCTAAAATGCTAAAAGGCTAAAACAGCTTGACAAGTTTGTACTGTTTTATATTCTGAACCAACAGTCGTAAAAGTGTGATGGATCGAGTTATTTCTAGGACAAACTTTCGTAAACACTGGTATGCCTATAAGTATTGTTAAAACTTGACAATTACTATTATGTCCTAATTTTCCTATTTTTATTTGGAAATTTTTCTATTTCTATTTCTATACAAATGAGTCAGATTTTTAGTCAGCCTGAGCCAGTAAGTATCTACTCAAGAACTGAGCCAACGTTCGACCACGCTTTACCCACTTTAAGTAGATTGACAAAGGACGAATTAAATTGCACTCATTTACTAAGTTAGATTGGGAACCAATTTATTGAACCAACAAATTTGACTCAGCGATTTTACAATGTAAGTAACATTTATGTGTACGACGGATCGCAAAATTTTCCTGTTTTAGTGTATTTAACTACGGCTATACAATCCTACTTATTGATTATATTTACAGGGAATTCATATTTAGACCTAGCAGGTTTTAAACTGTAAAGGCAGTTGAGTCAAATGAGACGCATTTGCGTCTGCCCCGCTCTAATCCGCGTTCACGTTATAATATCCCCGCTGTTTGGAACTTTTGTCCCCTGTAGTCGAGACCCTAGACAGACATTTATCTGAACGACTAATCCCTAAATTTTCTGTTAGTGTAATTAACTACGCACCCTGATGACATTTATATGGAATTAATATTTAACACTAGGAAATGTTACGCTGTAAAAATTGCTGAATCAAATGTGACTCTAAATTGAGTTGGTCCCACCACAACTCACTACCATTTAGTCATATTTTAACTCAGCAAGAGTAAATAATTTTTAATCAGAAAATTAGTGTTCATGGGGTAGATTTCTTACACCCGAGTCAAGATTGACTCAACTCAGTTTAATATGACAGAATAACTGAGTCTTGTTGGGAACGACGCAATACAGCCAAATTTGACTCAGCGTTTTTACAGTGCAATATTTCGTTACCTCTCCTGAGACGGTTGGAATAGAAAACGCCGTTAGAACAAAATCCTGCTGAAGAATTATTTACAAAAAAGTAACATTCCAGCTAAGACTAAAATAAGCTTGTTACGAGAACTAATAGTCGATAGTTTAAAAAGCTCAATCAACAAAAAACCAGGAACAAGGATGCCTCTGTTGTTCTAACGGCACGCCCACCCCAGGAAACAAAGAAGCAGGCTAATGCTTTTACAACATTCGCGCATTTAGGAAAATGGCTTTATTTGTTTTTATCTTAGGTTGTCCTTAGAGACGTTGTTTTATTTTATAGGCTTCACTCACAGTGTGTTTTATGTCTTAGCTATTTACATAGATGTATTTTAGCGTTTTATTTCATCTGTGCTTGTCATCATAACGGGATTCCGTTTATGACTAGTTTCAAAATTGTTCATAGTGCCTCAGAATCAATGTTATGTTATAAATTTCCAGTCCGCAAGTACGTCACTGTGATAGTTGCCATAATAGCATATTGCTTTCAATATATATTTGATATTTTTATGCTCCTCTGGTTTTGATTTTCCTTTTCTTGTTGGACAGTTAGCTGGCGTTTGATATTTCAGCAATTTTTGCTAAAATTTTCATCATTTTTTGGCAAATGTTGACATTTTCCGTACGTCTATGACTACGTCCTACATATACTATCTTGAATTTTAAAACATCAAACTTTGAAATAAGCAATACGTAACTGAACTGAAGTAA
>JASANE010017871.1:0-28516 GCA_030248225.1 Trileptium ribeirensis
GGAACGGGCCTGTTACATATGCAACAGTGACAGACTATTCCTTGAAAAAATTTAATCTATAGTAGCACTGCCCCATATCCCATAGTTTAGCTTGACATCAGTAGATTGATGTCGCACCTTCCCCGTTGAATGGCTACGTTTCTTTTTCACACTGTTTGACAAATCTCCGTAGGTCGAATTCCGTTTTGGGCGTTGTGGGCCGTTGCGAGGGATGATGGTGAATTGTAGGAACTGAAGTCAAAGTCTTTCTGATTCCCCGTTGTCATAGGTAGAGCACTCGAAAACGGACGCTTCTCGTCCATGCTTTACATGGTTCGTAGTTCTTGAGATAAGATTACTGAATTTTTCTGAGCCGACCACGGTAAAATTTTCCAATAAAGTGCAGGTGGAACAATAGTGAATTGCTATACTGCTTATGATTCTGGTTTACCAATTGGTAGCTTAGTGGATTGTTCAACGCTCATGCTGTGTTTGAGTTTGAACAGAAGCGAAGATTAGGAATGGAGGACTAGCCTTCGTTGAGCTATAGGAAGCCCCAAAATTTATTCACTCGAACGAGCTAAGAAAATTTGGGGAACTCAAAAGATTAATCAAATTCTAAGCCTTTTAGCTTGAGGTTAAGGTATTTGCTATTCGTAAGGAATCATGCTTCCAGGGAACGAATTTGGCCTCGGCCCACCGAAATTCCCCCGGGAACCCGCTGCAACGTCCCTTCACGTGACCCTCTCTTAGCTCTCTCTTTCTTGGCTATCTTTTTGTCTTGTCTTGGTTGTTTTCTTTTCGTTGTCCCTCTCTCCTCGGCTGACCCTTTGGCCGCCGTTGTCGTGCGTCGCGTTCATTTTGCCGGCATTGCTGCTGTACCCTCGTCGATCTAACGAACGAAGCCGGAAACAACGACGAGGACACCACAAGGGGAAACAAGAGAAAAAAAGAGAGGCAATATACTTATATATTTAAGTCTATATTTTATATATATAAAATTCAATAAAATTTAGAGTTTTATAGACGTATAACATATCCGTATATAAGGATGGAAGCAGACTCGCGACAAAGAAAGGGGGTAGGTTTGGGGAACGGTAGCGGCCCCCGGGAGACCCGGCCGGGTTGTCCTCTGCGCCAAACGTTCCACGGGTGGATGCCTCGTCCCTGACCCTCGATTTCGGCAGCGCGGAGTTCGGTCGAGTCCCCTTTGCGGGTCTAAATGCAGTTTTTCATGTAGTTTCATATTAATTTGCTTTCTCCCTCGTGTTCATTGGTTTTGCGTTTGGATTGGAGTCGACGTTCGGAGGACCGCGTAGACATTCTTTGTCTCTCGCTCTCGCCGACTCGCGCCGCTCCGGATCGAAGTTTGTAAGTGAGGTTAAGTCGGATAGCATGGAATATGGGAGTTTATTTTCCCCAGATGCAACAGTGACAGACTATTCCTTGAAAAAATTTGATGTATAGTAGCACTGCCCCATACCCTATAGTTTAGCTTGACATCAGTCGATTGATGTCCCACCTTCCCCAGTGAATGGCTACGTTTCTTTTCACACTTTTTACAAATCTTCGCAGGTCGAATTCCGTTTTGGGCGTTGTGGGCCGTTGCGAGGGACGATGGTGAATTGTAGGAACTAAAGTCGATGGAATTCTGATTCCCCGTGGTCATAGGTAGAGCACTCGAAAACGGACGCTTCTCGTCCATGCTTTACATGGTTCGTAGTTCTTGAGATAAGATTACTGAATTTTTCTGAGCCGACCACGGTAAAATTTTCCAATAAAGTGCAGCTGGAACAATAGTTAATTGCTATACTGCTTATGATTCTGGTTTACCAATTGGTAGCTTAGTGGATTGTTCAACGCTCATGCTGTGTTTGAGTTTGAACAGAAGCGAAGATTAGGAAGGAGGACTAGCCTCCGTTGGGCTATAGGAAGCCCCAAAATTTGTTCAGCGAACGAGCTAAGAAAATTTGGGGAACTAAAAAGATTAATCATATTCTAAGCCTATTTAGCTTGAGGTTAAGGTATTTGCTATTCGTAAGGAATAATGCTCACCTACCTTTTTTGATTACGCTTCTTCGTTTCTGCTTAGTGGCGATAAACGGTTTTCATCTTAATAAACATGACTGGCATATGCAACTAACCCGTAGACTCGATGGGCATCCGCGACAACCACCGAAATGTCTTTCAAACGACTGATCGAATGAATCCCACGCTACTGCCCCGTCCCCGAAGCCACACGATTAGGCTAGAGGGACACTGCCCCCAGCCTTTCCAAGTTTCAACAACCTCTATATAATACCGCGCGCTAGTAGCTCGAAGGTACGGCGCTCCGCCGTACACCCTGAACTACTGCAACCGGACTATCAAACTTACCAGGGTTCGCAGTAATACAAATACATGGCCTATGTTTGGGGCGCACGTCTGAGAAATATAGTATAAACCGACGGTGTGCCCATCCCCAGTTGCTGTCCATTAGCAAAGGGCACACTCCGTGCCCTTGCCTCCCAAAGGATAAAACATAATGTGCCTCTGCCCAATAAGGAAAACTAAAACCCCCTCTCTCGGACCACTTTGACCCCAGGTCAAGCGAGTGCAAAGCCAATTTTTCTTCAGAGCGAGGCGATCGCTGAGTTTTAGTGGTTGTTTTGTTTTATCCTTGAATGTCCGTTAATCTATGAACAATGTATGCCACGATTTAGATTTCTCTTTCTCTCTCTCGTTTTGTTTTTCGAAGTTTCAGATTCGATCCTGCACGGGGAATTTAAATCCCGCTGCAGAATCAAAAGTCTTAACCAGTCGACTACGCGCGTCTGGAAACATCGACGACTATGTCGATGATAACTGGACTGCACGTTTTCGATAGTGCAGTCGAGATGCTGCACATCTGAAGCATAAATGCAACATACTAAGGTTATAGGATAAGTGATAGAAAAGGAATGGCAGAAAAGAACGACGAAGGAAATAGAAGAAGGAAGAGAGAAAGACAAAGAGTGGGGCAGACGTATCCGGGGCGAACTGCCTCGTGTCCCACTTGCCTGAAACGACCCCAACCATAGGGAATAAACCTAGGAAACAAGTCAACCGGACTGGAGCGCTTGCGGGTCGCGCCCCCACCCTAAAACCCCCTTGAAATAGGCAAAAGTATCGAAATAGAACTGGACAATCAGGCCAGTCCGTGAGGGCGCTATCAGTACGGCGTTCTCGTGTGCCCCCTTACCGTTTTGTCGGTCGCATGATAGCGCGTCTGTTTTCTGTCAGATCCTGCCAACGGTCAGTCGTGTCACGCGTTGAAATTGAGCCCCGTAGCCGCATGCGCTGCGTAACTCCCTAGTCGCCCAAACGTATCGAGCTTGTAGGATAAACGGTTAGTAACGCGCGGAAGTGCCCCCTAGCCAGTTCGACATCGAGTATCGATCGAATTTTGATTTTGTGCCGCTCGCATATCACTCACCTGGCCAGCCTTTGTCGCACCTATCCCCGTTCACTTTGTCATTCTTTGCCCCTCCCTTTGTTTGCAAGCAACGAGTCATGATTTGGAGTTGCGCACCGTGAATGAGCATTCTTCGAAGCACTCTAGGACCCTTGCTTTCGCGTCCCATAGCTGAGTAGAGTCGCTAAAAATTAAACGCGAGCAAGAAAAACTGCCCCTAGTCCGCGAACTCGCGCGTATCTGCATACTCAGCCCTGTCGTCCCGCCCTGACACCACTTTCCCGTAGTTTACTGACACCGTGCGACCGCAGCGAGCCATTGTGAGCGTTCTCCGCACAATCAGGATAGTAGCCCCTATTGCCAATCGACTGGGGACACTCGTCATCAAACATAATTATTAATTCATTAAATAAACTGTGTATGGACATCACCGAGTGTTGTGTTACTCAAGACCGAGGCGCTATGGGTACCCGGAATTGGTCCGCTTGGACGAGTTGGCCCGGCTTGCCATGGCTTGTCGACGAGAATGTCCAAGCACTGACGAGCACGGCCTTCTGCTTATATTGGCAAATTGACCAAAATCAGGCAAAATTGGCTAATCTTGAGAAAAATAATGATTCTCAAAAATTTATCCTCCCACTAACAACTTCCGCCCCCCTCCACCCCCACCGACCGGTTGCTCCCCCCTCCGGAGAATCCGGTTTTTTCCAATCCTTCTCGGCTTCGGATTTTTAGTATGTATACTTATAGTCGTTATTTCATTTTTTCACACGGGATAAAAGTCAAGTGAATCAAAGTCAAGGTTTAATCCTTGCTATCCAAATATCGCAGTGTAATACTATTGAACAGTGCTTTTCCCTGCCCAAATGTTTGTAAAGTATGTTTGAAATGTACATCTATTAGATTTGAAAGCAAAACATTGAAACATTCATTCTACATTGACGTTCCAAGTGGCACAACACAAGCACATGTTTATTGCGCTGTTCCCGGCAAGTTGTACATACCTGGGATGTTCTAAAAGAAAATGTTTCAAAATGAAACCATGAATTATTGCGCTGTTCCCGGCAAGTTTTGCATACCGAATTCTGGAATGTTCTAAAAGAAAATGTCTCAAAATGAAACTATGCATAGAACACGTGAAAAGACAACTAATTAAAAAAAAATTTGGGAGAGTTGGAAAAAGAAACCTCAGTTAGGCTTCATGCGGATACTCTCTCCAACTTCCACTTTATTACAAAAAAAAATATAACACTATACCAAACTAAAACAGACAGTATCATATATATTATCATCAATAGAAATAACCAATTTATAAATTTGGTAAACATACTATTAATACCAAACAAATAAAAACAGCATAATCATATAAAATATTAGTAGCAACAAAACAGCAAAGCAATGTATTAAAGCGGAAGTGAAAATATAACATCCAAAAACAGACAATGTTTGAGGATCAAATTCCGTGACGTAAAAGGGCAGCAAGCCACTAGCAGTTACGCCACTGGAGTTTATTACGATAATTTATAGTAAGTGTCTATCAAAATTTAACCAACTATTTAGATTTAGAGATTTAAGTCTTTTCTTAAATAGTTGAACATTTCCCGCTGCAACTATAGGTAACCCATTATTTGTAGTTTCAGGTAACGAATTCCATACAGGAATGGTTCTACTGGCGAAAGCAGTTTTCAACACATTAGTTTGACTGCGCGGAAAGTAAAGCTTCAATGGATGACCCCGTGTTCTAGGGTCAGTTGCAAACATAAAAAAATCTTCGCGCACCAATCCAACATCTCCATGTACTATTTTGTAACACATAACCAAATCAGCAACCAATCTCCTGAGTTGAAGTGGCTCCAATTTGAGTCTACTTATTCGATCTATGTACCCACTATTTTCAAGGCCAAACTGATAAAAAAGTCTTCGCGTAAATAGTCGCTGAATGGACTCAATTTTATCGATTTCACACAGAAGATGAGGGGACCATACAGGAGAACAGTATTCAACAACCGGCAGCACATAGCTCCTGTAAGCCGCAATTAAATTTTCAATATTGCAACTAGGAAAGCATCTAAACAATGTATTAACAATTTGACAACCCTTTTTATATACTGACTCGACTTGCAGTTCAGACTTAAGATCAGAACTTAAAATGATACCAAGGTCATTTATATGGTTAATAGAGCATAAATTAATGTCATCTATAGAGTACTGTGGATATATTGTAAAATCACCAACGCGTAGATATTGACATTTAGTAATTGCAATAGAAAGTTGCCACTTTTTTGCCCAGCTGGATATAGCTCTCAGATCATTTTGAAAGTCCTGTACGTCTTGGTTATTAGCTACACTATGATATATTTTTACATCATCTGCAAAAAGAGCAACACGAGAATATTGAACACAATCAACAATATCATTTATATATAAAACAAACAAAAGAGGTCCTATAACGAAACCTTGCGGAACGCCAGAAGTCACGTTATATGTTGGAGAAAAAATATTGCAAATTTTAACTTGTTGTGTACGACCTGTAATAAAATCCTTTATCCAGTACCATAAATTTCCCGTTATACCGTAAGCATGTATTTTTTGTAAAAGCTTTTTGTGCGGGACTGTGTCAAAAGCTTTAGCAAAATCTATATACACCATATCCGTAGCTATTCCCTTATGCTTTAAGCGTGCAATGTTATTCACAACGTCAAGCAGTTGCGTACAGGTAGACCTGTGTTTAAGAAAGCCGTGTTGTAAATCAGTTATCAATTTATTACCTACTAAGTAATTATATATTTGCTTATGAACGATTCTTTCCAAAACCCTACATACAGCACTTGTTAGTGATATCGGGCGATAGTTCTGAGCATCTGATGCCTCACCCTTCTTATAAACAGGTATGACATGTGCTTTCTTCCAACTTTTTGGAATTTTCCCAGTATCTATTGATTTTCTATTAATTAGTTTCGTGTTCGTTTATTCTAATCCGAGATACCCGAAAACACGTCATGCAAAAACGACGTTGATTACGACGGCTCAGCATTTATACACTCGAACTATCCTTCCTTCATATTGTTCTGGTATGTTGTATCGACGCTGTTTTTAATTACGTAGCCATGCGATGGGATTACGAACTTTTAACAAAAGTTGATTAATATTTCAGGCGTTATAATCTCGTTGTCGGGGGTTTAGTAGGCTACCGGGGTCCTAGGGACTTGAGTTTTAAAAATTTTAGTTCAAATTTTTTATTCTTTATGATATAGTTCCCTATCTAAAACTAAATTTTAAAACTTAAATTTCAAAATCCTACTTATCCTACTTATATACCTAATTTGCATATTTTACTTTCGTTTCTTTGTTCAGTTAACATGTGTTAGCACAATTTGTTTTTGTCTTATTCAGTCTTCATTTGCACTCGGTGATATTCCAGCGACTGAAACTGATTAATGCTCACCGGTAATGCTCACCGCACTGGCCCAATACGACATGACATGCAATAGCATCGCATCATTAGCAAAGTGTGAAGGACCAGAGCTATGCCGCCTCGATTATGGCGGCAGTTTCGTTTCTTGGCTGAAAGAAAAAAGAGAAACAACAGCGGCAGACCAGTGTCATAGCGACGGCAAGGCCCCGGAATCGTGAAGTCGTGTTTTGAAGATCTTTGTTGTTGGCGCTGATACCACATCTACTGGTAGGTCGTTCCAATAATTGACAACACGTACGGCAAATTGATGTGCGCGGTAGTTGTGACGGGGAGTGGAGATAACACTTAAACAAAGATGATGGCGACGTAGACCAGCATCACCGACATAGGCAAACATCGTGGACCAGTCAAAGTTTATAAGCCCGTAAATCATTTTGTGTAACAGAATTAAGTCTGAGCGACGACGCCTAGTTTCTAGAGTTTGCAAACCAAGAGTTGTGAGCCGCTGATGATAAGTCATATTGCGAAGGCGGTATAAAAATTTTGTTGCACGAATTTGAACAGATTCAACGCGATTAATGTCTCGTATATACCCGGGGGACCAGGCAGGACTAGCATATTCGACGACTGGTCGAACTAACGCGGCATATAACTTCAAGAAAATGTCAACATTCCAGTACCGAAGTGTTCTCTGCAGAATACCTAACATTTTGTGGCCAGTTTTCGCAACTTTGCTACACTGTACAGCTGCTTTCAAATCGCTAGAGACAGTTATACCCAAATCGCTACAGTTATAATTTATCGGGATACGTTGGCCACAAATCGTGTACTCAGTTCTAGGGTTGCTGTTACCGACGTGTAAGCAAGCAAACTTATGTATTTTTAAATCAAACATCCAAGTTTCAGTGTATCGAGACAAACTGTTCAAATCATCAGACATTGCGGTTGTGTCTAAGCTCGGCAAACGACTGTGGATACGCCGTAAAAGTTTGGTGTCATCAGCAAATTTGAGAACCTTGCAGGAAACGTGATTGTCTAAATCGTTGATGTAATAAAGGAACAATATTGGACCAATGACAGATCCTTGAGGGACTCCAGAAAGAACAGGGCTTTGGTTAGAAAAAGCACCGTTCACACGAACTTGTTGAAAGCGGTTGGTTAGAAAGTCACGCAACCACCGAAGCAGAGGCCCGTCAATACCATATCCCTTAAGCTTTATCAAGAGGCGCTCGTGTGGGACTCTTATCGAATGCCTTTCGTAAATCTAGGTTTATAACATCTACATGATCACCCTGGTCAACTATTGACGACAAAAAATCCACATATTCTACTAGTTGGAGCTCGCAAGACCGTCCCTGAGTAAAGCCAAATTGTGAATTACTGAAAATATTGTTAACGGAGGCATGCTCAACAGGGTCTTCTTTCCCAGCCGACTTCACGGTGCCCGTTCCCACCGCTGTGGTTTCGCTAGATAGTAGATAGGGACAGTAGGAATCTCGTTAATCCATTCATGCGCGTCACTAATTAGATGACGAGGCATTTGGCTACCTTAAGAGAGTCTTAGTTACTCCTGGTAATGGTTTTTACTTTTATGTATAATTTAGTGACTTAGCTAATAGCGTGTTTTTATGAGTGTCATTGGCACAGAAGTTCATGTTTAATAATTGCTATTATACCTGGACGTCGAAGGAACGTTACTGAATATATTTTGAAAGCATAGAATGGTTTATTTAGTGCTTCGAGTTGGGTTCAGTAGTGATTAGCGCAAAAAGAATTGCGTGCAAACATTGGTTTCGAGTTTTCGATCGCGATTTCCTGATTTTACTGGAGGTTACAAATAATGCAGTCTATTATAATTTGCTGCATAATTAAGTAATGTTAAAAACCGTTAATAGTTAGATTAGTAATAGTTCCTGGTAAAAGAAGTGACATTAACGTGTTCAGAAGTGGCATTAGAGTAGGTAATAGTAGACTTTAGTAATATTTATAAATTTCAGCCCCTACATGTTGAGTGAGTACTACCCGGGCGAGAATACAGACGGGTTTGTGGTTAGTAGCGCGTCTTGTTGGACGCGGCAGCCAGTCAGGGCGGCTCAGCAAGAAGTACTGTTCTTGAGAAGATCGGGCGAGTACGGGGAGTGGAATCGCATTACTGTCTCGAGCCTCCAGTCGATCCCACATACTATTCTTGGTCAGCCAGTCGGGGGTCTCGAATTTCTAGTACGAGCAGTCAGTCTGTGCTTGTACGATTTCACAAAGTTCAACTGTTTAGCACTCGACCGCTACTATTCAGTTCTAGTAACGTTGTCGTTAGCCAGTCAGGGACGGCTTGTTTAAATAACCGACACGTATTAGCGTAAATCTAAGGACCTATGTGTGAGTTTATCGGCCTTCTCCGCGGCACGTTTCTTACCAAAACGTAACCGACATCTCCAACGGTCGCCAAAGGGAAAGGGGTGGAAGCAGAAAGCGAGTTCGAGAATCGCTCAGAAATAAGTGAAATCAAGAATAAGGGGTAGGAGCCACCAAAGGGATGGACCGGTCTACCAGCGGTCGGAGATACCCTTTGTCACAGGCTAATAGTTGCGCGAGTTCCACGTGGTAGACATGTCATTGTCCCGGGCAGGGATATCAAGTTTAGGTCAAGGTCAGGTACTTGATTATGAGCTAAATTAAGTAGGCCGTGTGAACGCATAAAAGTTAAAGTAAACAACCGTTTAGCCAATTCTAGTTGAGTACCAATTATGTTCTACGAATTAAGCAAGCTTAGACCAGTGGTGGTAGTGAAAAAAGAATTGCCCTGGAATAAAAAATTGGGAGTTTAATCATGGGCTGAATTTGTGCACTCGGCACCCTTTTAGCCGTAAGATCTTAAAAATTAAGCTAAGGCTAAATTGAATTTTGGTCAGCAGGATTGCATATCTGTGCTAACATTGACTATACCCTGGCGAGTCCGGATAACAGGCCATGGTGCATTAATTACACTTGCGAAAGAATAAGTCATAACCTTAAGTAAAACTTGTAAAAGTTTGAATTGTGAAAACGAATAAATTTAAGACCTGGTTAAAAATGGTTGCGAAAAAGTTTTAAAGTTAAAAGAAAAAGGAAGAGAAACCAAATTTCAATGTTGCAAATTAAAACGATAATTTACTTAGAGGTTTCTTGGATAATTCTATACGGTGGTACCGCACCCGTGTAGGCGAGTACACCCCTAAGTTTAGAATCCACCAGAACGTGCCCGAGAACACAGGTTCTGGATGTAATATGCAAAAGTTGTAGGCAAAATGTCACTACAGCGACGAGTCCGCGTAACAGTCGCGTAGTGCATAGTAAAAAGAATTTAAATGAGTTTTGACATGACTTTTGGAAAGCATAAATTTGAAAAATTTGAATTGGAAAATTTCATCATAGATGGTCAAATTAGAGTAGGGTTGAACCATACTAGTTCTGAAGGCATCCAAGCTCTATCTCAGCTCGACAAGCGGCCAGAGTTGAGATACAGACTGGAGCTAAGAGGGCCTTCTAAAAAAATTGTTAGCTTGTTCTGCAATACTGGAAAATTCTTTCACCCAAAACGACCAATTTATGTATATAAAACATAGATCGGGGTTTTACCTGTAGAGATCGTAATATTAATGTCGAAGGATTGCACCAGAACGCTAAAGCTATAAATATTTACAGGTCGTCTGAAAATAGTTCAAGAGTAATACCATTATAACAACAAATCTAACAATCCGTTAACACAAGAGGCTTCGATAACGATTTAGCCTATAGTCCCGAATAAGCGCCAAGTAAGCGAGAGTTAAGAGGAGAACGTGGCCCTGCCACCTTGAGTGCATACAAAAGATAGCGAACTGAGTTTCACTACACGCGTTGGTAACCCGCACCATCCGTTAGCTGTAAACAACATCTAGTAAACTACAAGTAATCATAAAAAAATAACACCATCAGCTCCTGCTGGTCAGATAACACGCACAGCCGTCTAGTAGAAATTTTATTACCCGACGTTAGCTGAAAAGTTTAAAGATTATATAGCAACGCTGTTAGAAAACAACAAAAGATTATGGAACAAAACTTAACAAAATCCCGGCGTTATGCACCAGGTATAACAGCAATAACAAGCTCCCCAAATATTGAGGTCGTGGTGGTAACCGAAAGTTTCGCACTGCGTAACCAACCTTTCCTATAACAATTTTTATAACTTTTAGAATTTTAAAGCATTTCTAGGACAATAAAGTGCGATCATGCATTATAGGATGCATCATGCATGTACCTTAGATCGTACATTACCTGAAGGGTTAGTGTGGTTTGTGACCCTGAAAAATTAAAGAATTTTATGTGTTAGTCAGGGAATAACCGGAACCGAAATTTACCGGAACCGGAACCGTCCATTTAAACCGGATCCGGAACCGGAACCGGAACTTGGTCTTCGAAATTTATATATAGTAAAACAGATGATGGAAGAAATGAAGGTATGGTGGATTTAAAATGCATTAAAAATAACTTTTACATTAAAATTAATGTATTGCGATGGTATTATTGCCTTTCTGAAACTTTAAAGAGACTGAGGAAGCTAATAATGTTTATTTATTGATCAAATATGTCGGTTTTTGGGCATTCAGAGCAAAAAATGTCTTCCACTATACACCATTGCGTATAGTGCGTCAAATCGAATGTGCTTACAAAGCTTGGACCGTAGAATACACACTTTCGCTCTGTCTCCAGTCGCCTCCCTGTACTACACATACGTTTGTTGCATGTTCTTCTGTAGGAAACTTAAAATTATTGGTTTATATGATTCTAAGAGAAAATAATAGATAGAAGGTAATTTTCTGATCAGTGGTCAGAGACACTGTTTAGGCTAGCGTTGGATAAACAGTGCCCGTCAGTTAGATCATAATGATCATAACTTTCTAAGCAGAATGCTATAAATGAGACACACTGTGATGCTGCTCGCACAGTTTCAATAAATACAGTTCATTGTCAAGAAAGCAGTTTCTAGCTGCGTTGCAGATAACGTTAGTTTACTTCAATTTAGACTGATTTACCAAGTTTACAAGCGCACTGGCGGGTGCTTGACGCAATTTATGTTAGCCAAGCATACCCTAAGTACTTCTGCGTAAGCCATACTCTGTTACCGAGTTGGACCGGTTTAATTCAAACGTATTCCACAGACTTCTGGATGTGTAAAATAGCTGCTACAAGCATCGACCCGGCTTTGATTTAACAAACTCCTGCAGGTTATTATGAAAAATTCCTGCTCAAATTATGTGCCCTACTTACGTTTCACACGTTGTATTGGAGCTTGATCATTGTATAAGATATATTACATATGTTTGGATTACAGGATGAAGCAAAAACAGAAAATTTCAAAAAAAAATTTTAAACCGGAATTCCGGTTCCGGTATGGTTTCTGCCCTTTGCCGGAACCGGAACACGATTTTCGCCGGAACCGGAACCGGAATTCCGGTTACTCCCTGGTGTTAGTGTTAAGGGACAAGTGACACAGGATTTTCCCTAAATAGAACGTGGGTGTTGGCCCATAACTGCCAATCCCCCTAAGCGTGAAATTTCCCCGGCCTGTGCATTGGACAACCCCTAGGCGAGGCTTGCGCGAAGACATAGTTCCGACAACTATGTCCAACCCTAAGGAATGTTTGCAATGTCACAGCCTTCGACGATAGAGCAGCCCATGGTGTGGCAGCCTGGGGTCCAACGGGTGGTAAAAAGGTGCCGGAAAGGGTGAAAGACCAATCCCCAGAGGTTCCCGTTTAAGGAATGGGCTGCCCTCTTTCTGGTCTGCCTTATAACCCGGCTAGGTCTTACCATGCCTAGCGCACCCGCCTCCTCGGCAGGGTCCAGAAATGCAGGTAACCTCCTGCAAAGTCACTTTGAGTGGGCCTACATTTATATGCTTATATTCGTGTGTGTACCAAATCATACGTAGAATATGTGTGGGGGAGAGCCTTGTAACAACCGGGGAGGGCAAACGGAAACCTTACATGTATAGCGAGAACAAGCCCGATTAGTCACTAAATCGTACCAGTTGCACCAAGGAAAAAATATAAACCGAAGCGAAAATAACACTAGTTCATAGAAATACAAAGAAAAGTAATAATAAGAAAACGCACAACATTGTCCACCAGTATGTATATAACTTATAAACTCCAACAACAACGTGAACAACAATATAATAATTTTTACACACTCCGTCGTCAACACGTCGTTATATTCTCCAAGCCAACACAAAAGCTAGGTTACACCAACGTAAGTTAGTAGCTAAACATATTTATTTATTAAATAAAAATTATTTAATAATAATATTTGTAAATTTTTAGCGAAATTATATAAACTTTTAGGATCGAAAAGAAGGTAATTTAAGGGTATTTCGTAAGAATTGAGTAAATTTATAAATAGGAACGAGGGAGTAGAGCCCCTTTTAATAATTTTAAAGGTTTAGGAATTCGGTATATGATTAGGAAAAGTTAAATATCGTAATATTAGAATTGGGGCAAAATAATAAAAATTAGGGGATTCTGAACTTAATAAAAATGGAATAATAGCGAAATAAGGGTGTTGCCCGTGTGGGAAAAGGTATCACCCAGTCGGGGCTGAGAGGTAGTTTACCCCACCGGGAGGAAATAATGATGAAACAGGGACAAAAAATGGTATTTTGGTAGAAATAATGAAATTTGTGAAATTATGGATTCCGAGTCATATTTTAGAGGTAATATATCGATAGGGAGATGAAGAATAAAATATGTAATTGGGATAATTTTCTCCCCCTTGGAGATAAATATAGGAGTCACCCCTGTGGGAGAATGGATATCTCCCAGGGAAGGATAATGAAATTGGTATGATTTTGGTAATTAGGTCAAAACCTATGAAATATTGTCTATGAGAGGGAGCGAAATACAAGGTTGGACCTGCCCAAAAGTTGACATCCCCCGGACCCGATTCCTCAACGTCCCCATTGAGTATATGATATAAGAAGCAGGTCATACTTGTATTTGAAATTTTCATTTCTACATGAAGAGAAGTGTTTATATATAAAACTCATATATTAGCATAAGACTGTAACAGCAGCCTATGAATATGTGTACATGGCATCATAACAACATTAGTTATATGAAATATTAGCAAAACGATTACACTGTAACATAACATGTTATCAATACGACTATAAGCAAAGTATTATGGCAGTAAAAAATTAATACTGAGCAAATATATTAAACACCGTAAACAGTTAACTAGCAAAGAATACAACGTTACATTAGACAGTGAATTATACAAAATAGCTACACAAATCAAGTATATAAAGCGACATAAAATTAAGTAACATAGAAATTTTTGTTTATATTAATTCAAAAACCTTTTAGTTGAAATATAGAAAATGCTCATATAGCTATAAAATTTCGTAACAGTTTTGTTGGTTGCCAAAGCAGAGAAATTGGTTCTATAAACCCAGTTATAATTTATGAGTGAAACTTAGTTGAAAAGTGATATTGTGATTTTGATTCTGTCTAACCTGAAAGTTGTGCAAGTTGATATTTAACCCAAATTACATCATAACATATTACACTATTGAAAGCAAATAACACAACAAATTAAACAAAAAATGACATATCCCTGTAACCAAGCTCGACATAATATTATAGAGGTAGATACTTAACGAAATTTACTATGAGTATATTGCAAATTTTTATACGTTCTATAACTCCGAAAAAATTATAATGTGAAAATTGATAGATTTGAAAAATTTCAATATAAATTTTCTTGCGAAATGACTTTAAGTCCGTATTAAATTAAAATTCCGTATTTTCTTGAATGAAAATTCAGTTTTTATTCCCCCAAAGCGGAACCGGATGTTTAGCTTTAGGCTATTTTGAAATAAAGAAAAGATTTAGTGATTTTTCTGATAAGTAAAATGAAATTTGTTAAGAATTTCGTTTTGAAAATTTAGTTTTATGTAGGTCTTATAACCAGAGTTATATGATTTCGTAACAAGCATATTCATGCCACCACAGAATTACCAGATCATATATATCCGTCACAATTACACAAAAGAAACATAAGCAACGTTAACAATGACTATAAAAATATGACTTTGGTCCATCATAAGTAATGTTCATATTTTTCATTCTTCTTTTGGCACACCGTGAAGAAATAAAATGTTAATGGCACATTGTTTATTATTCATGTAAAGCAAATTGTTGAAAATTGTTATTATGGCGAGAGTCAAATCCGGAATATAATCACTAATAGTTACAAATTATTATTGCTATTAGGATTTTATCACTTATTGATGATTGTAAACGCCCCATTCAGCATTGGGCATCTCTGGCAGCGGTTGGCCAAGAGAGTCAAATATGCTGAAATCGTTCTGATTGATACGTTGAATCTGTTCAGGTAAATAACTAATTGGCCGTAAATAATGTTCAGGTGCCAAATAGGGTGGGGCACCAAAGCTCGATAAGCAAGATCGATATCCCGCATATAGGCGACGCATACGATTGTCCTCGCCATCGACTTGTGCCGCAAAGAAGCGATGAAATTGGCGTTGATGTTGCTCCCAGAATGGCTCTAGTCGCGCACGTCGCCGATTGGCAGTATTCAACCACTCACTGATTCCGCTCCGGATGATTATGCATCACGGTTTCCTGTAACAAGCGAATTTGAATGTCCAGTTCCTCCAATGTGCGACGAACGGTTTCCAAAGCATCCCCGACTTGCGGTCCAAATCGTTCATACCAAGCCCGAACCTTTCGTCGAATGCGAGAACCGTACACGTTCTTTGGGTGTTGTTCCAGTGCCGCCATTTGTCGATTCATTTCGCTGAGATTGAACAATAATAGAATCGGAAACGGTGTGCGATGCATGACTTTAGTGATGTTCAACGTTCTTTGATAAAAGTTGAACCGAAGTCGACTCGCTAACGCTTGCAGAATGACTTGATAGATTTGATTCGCTCCCGGGCTTGTTAATTTCGTTTGGAAGTACTGAAACACAGTAATCCCTACACGCTCGATTACGCAGATGTAGTCAATGGTCCTGACTGGTTGTTGCAATTCTGCTACCAATTGATAGAAACGTATTCGGAGCTGATTCAGGTACTCTCTCTCCGACCGTACGAAGGCATTAGGTGTATACATTGGTCGCCACTGCATTAGGTGTGGTAGCAATGGTTGGTGCCGTAATTCCTCCATGCCAGGTTGTTCTGCATAATCTGATAACCACGTGGCGTCTGTGGCTGCAACTTTGACCACATCTGTACCCGAATCTTCCTCGAGTGGAAATTCCCGTATCTCTTCTTCCGGTGACGGGCAAGGTGCCGATGTCGAAGGACCGTAGAAGCTATACACACGTTGTCGCGTCCCCCGTTGCGCTGCCGTTCGGGGAAACGTAACCTTTCCAAGTTGAATCTGCAACTGTGGTAATGGTCCCTGCGTAGTGAATGGTTGCGTACTTCGAGAAACTTGTGAATCTTCTCGTATGGTTGCTCGTCGTTCCCGTTTCGCAGTTGGTTGCTGCGTTGCTTCCACACGTGCAAAAATTCGCTTAGCTCGTTCCACCGGATCAGTCGTTTTGCCAACTATCATCATATTCGGATGTGCTGGCTGTTTGCCCGAAGCTAAGGGAGCATCTGCTGCATATTCATCCGAGGTAGAAGTCGATTCATCTTGAGACTCCGAAGAAGACTGGCGTCGCAGCTTGACTTCTCTAGGTCGTCTTTGCTTTTCGGCTCCGATGGCAGCCGGAGTTGCACCGCACTGCACCATCATATCTGCAGTGACAGGTCGCGCCTGTAGAGCGGAAATTTGTGTTGTTTGGGTTTGAATTCGTTCTTCCAATGTCGTGATACGAGCGCAATACTGATATATGCTTTCTTGCATTGTATCGTTTTGACGTTGCAAACGTGTCATTCCTTGTTGAGATTGGGTATTTTCCGTTTGTGAATCACGCAAAGCTTGTTCCAGTTCTGCGTTACGACGCTTATTCACAGCATTAACCTTCTGCAGTTGAACTAACTCTGCTGGTATACGAGTCATTTGTTCCTCGTCACTGCGACATACAGTCGGCACTATTCGTATAGCATTATCAGGCATAGTCCATGTAGTTGGTCTCGTACAATCAGGCATATCTGCTTGGAATCGAAACTTAGCAAAGCCTTGTTGTCGACGCAATCGAAAGGTACGACTGATCGGTATATCAATGTTATCTAATTCCGGAGTTCCCGCATGGATTTCCGGATGACCGTCATCGTTCAGCATACGTCGTACGGGAATAGATAATTCCAACGCAGTTGAACATCCGGTATGATAATCCTGGCCGCCGCAACAATCTGTGGTAGCGTGATCTGGACATAACAGTTTGTGACAGTGCGAACACTGTACGTATGGCACGGCCACGCAGATATCACGCAAAATATGCTTCGCTTTACTCCATACCCATCGTCCAAAAGTACAATGTCCAATGGCTGTTGGCTGAGTATGGCATCCATGTTCGGTGATGTGTCCACGACAAAAGCTCAACCGACAATGTGCACATGTAAACATAGACATTCGTTGGCAAGTTATCGTTTGACATCTCACATTGGTTTCTGACGGCCAACTCGGTTGTCGCCGAATGACAAACAAAGGTTCATATTGTCCAAGATCGCCAATAAAGTCTTGCAATCCACTCCGTTGGAAATTCATATAAATGTTCGATGACTGGCCAACAATGATATCCTGCATCGGAAGTTGTCCGGAAACCATCGGCGCCATCACATATGGAATAGTACTTGAGCCTGATGCCGTTGTAGACAATGCCTCCGCTCCAGGTATAACATTCGAAATATTCAGTGCCGTTGAGACGATAGAAGGTGCCATCGGCATTTGTAAAACTGACGAATAAGTAGTTGGTGCACAAAACGGTGTTATCCAGTCCGAAGCTACTGTAAGACACGTCGTTACCGTCGTATGTGTTCCAGTATACACAGGTGGTGGAATTGTAAACGCCAATGTAGTGCCCAATGGTCCTACTATCGAAGGTACCAATGTAGTAGCATCAGCTGAAGGTAACGACGGTTGAAGCACTGATATCGTTAAAGGTTCCCAGATTGGATTCAATTGTCCGGGTTGAGTGCTGGTTGTTATCACCGATTCCGTAACCGGGACAGCGTAGCCGGATGCGGAGCTAGTCGCCGGTTCCAAATACGTTAGGTATTCAGCAGACAACGTTTCTGTTTCAAACCAACGATCAATGTAAGCTGGTGAATCCATCGCGCTGACAGACGTCGGCGTCGTATCTTTTGCTGAGATGATATGGCCCAGCTGTTGCGGTGGTGGCACCATTTGGGGTATTGGCTGACCTTGCGTAACCGCAGCATCCGAAACCTGTTCAGTAATGCATACTGCTGCAATTGCTTCCTGTACTTGCGCAGTCCCTACCGTTGTGGTCTCCATCGGATTACCTGGCGGAACATTCGCCGAAGGTGCAACCAACGACGTGTCAGTAGCTGATAGCCCCGATTGATTCGGTTGAGTGGCAGCAGATACATTCTCTGTGGTTGAAACTGCTGGTCCCACCACTTCATCCACAATCTCCACATCAGGACTGGATTCCTCTGAAAAAGTCTTCCGTTGCGCACGCTGCTGCACCCTTTCCCGTTGCTCTTCCACATGATAGGCATAGTCCGACTATATTACTGGTGCCACACCATGACGTCGTCGTTGATCCTCAGTAACTCCCTGTCGTAGCGATACGCTGATGACTTTGCTTCCTTCCCTCGTTAGGCGATTACCGTGCAAATTAATGTCGGGTCTCGGTAACTCCCAAGCGCGTTGATATTTGGCAGCTACTGCGCTCCAATGTATCCGTTCCGAAGTATCCAACGCTGGATACATATGCTTGATGTCCAGTTCATCTGGGTCGCGGACGTAAATCATCGGATAGGGTTGATGAAAATGAAAATCCTTGCATGTCCGCTGACACAGCTCGAAAAACTTCGGCATAAACTCTGTTTCCACGTCTGGGTATTGTTTCGCCTTTTGAAAATTGAATTCGATTTGCGGAACTTTCAGATAGTGCATCGGCAAAAATGTCCACAGCAAATCTTTCATCCACTCCTGCACATCTTCGATCGTTTTTATTCCCCCATCCATAGTTGAACGTTCTTCGGCTGCCATGATTGCTAAATCAGGTACCAAAGCATCCATTGCGGCGTATATTACGAATTCACGGTACGATACCCGCTTTCGTGGAGCCAACTGTCGATATTCCTTTACCTTCTTCTTGTATTCCTTAGGTGGTGGTGGAAAATAGTCGTAGATAGTTTCGCCAAACGCTCGCATTGCTATTTCAGCCCATGGTGTCATTGCAGGTCGTATTTGGTATAATGTTTGTCGAAACTGTTCATCCAGTCGGTTGCTTTTTGGTGCATATTGCTCGTGTTCGTACTCCATCTTCAAAGCCTGAAGGTCGAGCCAGTGATCCGCTTTAAGTGGTGGTTTCCCACGCAACACCTCGAGACGTGATAA
This sequence comes from Trileptium ribeirensis, assembly GCA_030248225.1. Classification (NCBI taxonomy): domain Eukaryota; kingdom Metazoa; phylum Nematoda; class Enoplea; order Enoplida; family Thoracostomopsidae; genus Trileptium; species Trileptium ribeirensis. The sequence continues at coordinate 19,349 of JASANE010017871.1, forward strand.
ATAATGCCGATCGCAATGGCCAGCCCACGTAATAATGTACAACGTTTCGTCTTCCAGAAATTGACGCAAAATGTCCGATATTGTGAGATAGAAGGCAAGCAAATTAATGAAGACAACTAAGCCTTCCACTGTAGCTAACTGAATCGTTGCAGCAAAACCTTGCTTCACTCCCAGCCGAGTCATATTTCGAACATTAAACCAGGACTTGGATAAAAACGGTGCCACACGTCCACAACGCGTGTGCCGCGGACAACGAGATGCTAACGTTGCGCCGATACCGATGTCATCTTAGCTTAACAAATCCCGCGCATTCTCGTCCTTCAACCATTGCGGTACTTGAAACGCTTCACTGTCCAGACCAAAGACGTTCCAGCTGGACTCCCTCAGCAGTGCCAATGCCATTTCTAACTGAGGTGGGGTTCGTACACAAATAACCATCCGTGCCAAGCCCAGTCGACGATAAAACAATCGAGCGTACACGATGATCTCGATTTGACTTTTGGTGCGCTCCTTGATTGTCGTATCCACCAACTCCGGCGGTCTAGAACAATTACATGTCTATGATTATACAAATTATGGTGTTCCGTTGTTCTGTATATATTTTATAATCCATGGCAAAATACAATATTATTTCAAATAAACATTTCGATTAGACATAATATCACAGATTTTAATACACGAATTTTGAACAAGTTATAACCAAAATTACGAGAATTTGACAAATTTTGTTTAAAGGTTCATCAGATAACAGTAAAGGTTTTTTAAATTACATAGAATTAAGAACCAGTATTTAGAATAAAGAATATTTTGAATCCAATTCCTAAGGTTAGCAATTTAGTAAAGGGGATACGAGTTATTGGATCAACGCTATGAGAAAGTAAAGTGTGATACAGGTAGCTGCAAAATTTGCCAACTGACATGACTTTACAATTGTTGTAATACTATGTCTCATACAACTTTGCTTAAATTTTACATAGGTTATACAATAACTGGACTATGGGCAACCAGTTTGGCCACAGTTATAGCAACCTTGAATCACAAAATTTATTAGACAGAAGTTTACCAAATACCGTTTAGCAAAACGTAGAGTATTGTCAAAACACCGATTACTAATTAATATCGAAATTGTACCAACAAAGTTGCTACAACTGCGCTCCCACGCTGCATTCAGCACAAAACCATTGTTCTGATGCCGTAGGCAATTTATTAAGCCCTACACAATCTAAATGAAACCAATGTAACTTGGAATGAGCTCCATCGCAAGCTACCCATTCATTTAAACGCCGTGGTTTACTTTTACCAGGTATTTTAGGTGCATTGACTTGATGACAAACCCTACAAAGGTCTCGAGTCTTAGGGTTGGTAGGAATTTTACCCCGCAAATAACCCAAATATTGTTCTATATTACCCAGGTATAATTTCACCATGTCCTTATGGACTATTAGATCCCGACCTCGTGGTTGATTAATTTCCCGAATTTCTAAGTTGTGACCATCCACCCGTTGTACCCTATACAAAGTACGAAATAAGGGTTCTAATTTTGGATGAAATCCCCGACCACGAGCCGTCTTTTCCAGCAGGAATACTAGGCTGCCCTCAACAATATCCATTCGATTTGCGAAACACGCCGATCATATTGTTTACAGTATTGTTCCTGAGTCCGCTTTAGTTGCACTTTGCATTCGGTCCATATTATTCGTAGCTCAGTGTACAAATCCTGTACATATTTTTGTACTGAATCCGAATGTACTTGTAACCGCCGTGGTTCCTCTGCTAAATCCATATCGCGTCCATAGTTCATACGATAAGGCGTTTCACCAGTAGCTACGTTTGGTGTAATACGATACGCCATGCAAACGAGTGGTACATATTCATCCCAGCAATCCGGATTTTCATCAGCAATTTTACGCAATACACGAATAAGCGTCTGATTCCAGTGCTCAACTAATCCATTGGATTGATGATGATCTGCTACTACAAAATTGAGCTTCACTCCACGAGAACTCAAAGCTTTTTGATGTGTCTCCGCCATAAATCCAGCACCTCGATCGACAATAACCGTTTTCGGATGTCCATGTCGACTAGAGACACCTTGAATAAACGTAGCTACAATTGATTTGCCGTCGTATCAGGTACAGGAAACGCTTCCGGCCACTTGGTTAAATAATCTATCCACGAGATGATATATTTGTTGCCGTTTTCTGTAGCGGGTAATGGACCGACAATGTCTACCCCTACCGTTTCCCATGGTGCATACGGTATAGCAATTGGATGCAACGGAACTTTACGACTTCCGCCCGGATTGAAGCGATTGCAAACAATACAATCTCGTATAAACACATGCAAATCCGCTGCCATGGTTTGCCAATAATAACATTTCGCAATTGATGGATAAGTTCGCTCCCAAGCGAGATGAGCGGCAAAGTTTTCATGGTATTTCTGTAGCAATTCCTGTCGAAAAACGTTTGGTATAACCAGCTGGGTAAACGCTACAGCACGTCGCTGATGCCGATAGCGCCAGTGTAGATGAAACAACAACTGGTCTCGTAAAAAGAAATCACCCTGGTTGCGACATAGCCACCGATAACGTTCATGTGATAGTCCTGCCACTTCACCATTGGCTAGCTTGAAAGCTCGAATTTCCTCAATTTCCGGATCGAATCGCTGTTCCTGAAGAATTTGTGCTTGCGGCCAGGGCCAATTTTGATCAATGATATTGTGGCGCAAGTTTACTGCATCCTGTTGCACCGGACCTAAATTATTTGCCCGCGGATCCTTTTGCTCAACAACTTCAACATCCACTGCATACGCTACCGCATCGTCGCGCTCATAGGCTGCAGGCGAGTATGCTTTTTCGATATCTTCCTTTGAAATTTGAAGCAAAGGCGGCCGACTCATACCATCAGCATTCGTCAATTTAAGCCCTGGCATATACTTTACTTCAAAAGAATATTCTTGCAATTTGACGGTCCATCGAAAAAGTCTACCCGTGAGCCCATCTAAGTTTCGACGGCCGTTTAGTATATACGTTAAACATTGATGATCAGTATACACTGTAACGTAATTACCTATGAAATATGGTCGATATTCCTTGAACGCACGTACGATAGCCAGACATTCCTTTTCAGGTATGCTATAGTGCATTTGAGCAGGTGAAAATTTCTGCCCTCCGTAAGCAATTACACGAAGTCGACCATTTTCGTCCTCTTGTTCTCTTGTGCCTACACCATAATCACTTGCGTCCGTAAACAAAACAAAAGGTTTTGTATAATCCGGATAGGCTAAGATTGGCGTCGTGGTGAGCGCTTCCTTTAGCTGTTCAAAAGCTACATCACATGCTTCCGTCCATCCTGACGAAAATTTAACTCCTTTAGGACGTTCCTTAGTAGTTTCATACAACGGTGCTGCAACAGTAGCGTAGTTTGGTACAAACCGTCGATAGTAATTGGTAAGACCAAGAAAACTACGTACTTCCTTCACACTAGTAGGCTTAGAGCATTTTTGCACCTTTTCGATCTTACCAGGATCTGTACTTATTCCGTCACGCGAAACAACGTGTCCAAGGAACTGTACTTTCTCCTGAGCAAAGTGACACTTCTTCCCTTTAACCTTAAGACCGGTTTCGCGTAAACGCTGCCAGACTTGATGTAAATGGAATAAGTGTTGCCAAAAATTTGCTGAAAACACAATTATGTCATCAATAAAACATAAACAGTTGATGCCCAGTAGTCCGAGCAATACTGTTTGCATCGTACGCTGAAACGTAGCAGGTGCATTGGTTACACCAAACGGCATACGATCCCATTCGTATAGTCCCTCGTGAGTAACAAAAGCCGTTTTAGGTTTGCTTTCCTCATCCATTCGGATTTGTCAATAACCCGATTGTAAATCCATAGTCGAAAAATAACGCGTTCCGCGAAGTGATTCCAATTGTTCATTAGTACGTGGCAACGGAAACGCATCTTTCACCGTCAAAGCGTTTACCTTACGATAGTCAATACAGAAACGTAACGTACCGTCTTTCTTGTGTACCATCACTACTGGACTAGCCCATGGACTATTCGATGGTTGTATTGCTCCGGTAGCTTTCATTTGCTGGATTTGTCGCTCGATTTCCTGTCGCATCACATGCGGAGCAGGATACGCTTTTTGCCGAATAGGTGGTGCAGAACCCGTATTGATTGTATGCAATGCAACACTACAATCGCCGAGCTCTTCATTCGATTTCGCAAAAATATCACGATGTTCATCCATTAGTAGTTGCAAATAACGTTTTTCCACATCATCCAATACTGATGACGACAAATCAACACCAGGTATTGGTTCCAGTTGATCTTTACAGTTATTTTGAGTCTTTAGATACTGCTGCAACTGCTCCGGATTTATCCAGTGCCGCTGCATTGGCTTAGGCACAGAGCCTAACTTAGCGTCGCTAGTTTGTACCTGACCGATTTCCTCTATCTCCTCGTCTGGAGGATAAATATTGTAACCGGCTATAGGCTCAATTCTAACACAAACGAGTCCTTTTGGAACAATTACTTTTGAGTTAGTGGTATTGACGATAGGCACCCAGAGTTGACCACCAAACTGGACAACTCCCACAGACCTCGCGACCAGCATCATTTGGAAAATGGCCGCGCCATCTTCTGTTGCTTCCATTACATGGATGCCAGGCGGAAAACCTGTGGATCCGCCTGCATTTCCAGTACTGATGCCGTTCGTCCGTCAATTTCATGCTGCATTGCAGTAAATCCACAATTCCGATCCACTTTCTGATAGTCGCGAGCTATAAAATTCCACGTAAATACCTCAACAGGGGTTCCTGCCGCCAAAACAGCAGGTCCCGGGTAAGCAATTGTCACTTGGTATTGCTCGAAAAATTGATGACCAAGAATAACCGGATATTTCAGTTCCTTGGCTACATAAAATGGATGAAATTCCACCGTCGCCACTCCAATATTGACAGGTATTTGTACAATTCCCCTACATGGTAACTCACCGCCATTAATAGCACGTAGGCGCTTTGCACTGTTAATACACGGCCAATGTCCCAACGACTTTTCATACAGCCCTGCATCAACTAAGCTAACATCTGCTCCGGTGTCAACAAACGCACGTGCAATGACATCACCAAGGACCACATCGATGAATACTCGTCCCGTTTGACGCTGTGTCTTCTGTAATGCCGCGACCGCAAAAAGTTTTGTATCACGGATATCATCCGATACTAATTCCGGTTTTTCCGCAGAATCGAAAATATCCTCTTCAATATAGCCAAAATCCCAGACAACTTCCTCGTCGGTCGTGGACTCCGCCGTTTCCATATTCAAGTGGTTGTTATCATTCTCGGCATTCATCCATTCCGTAATCTCAGCTACATGAGGAATTGGTCGTTCTGTTGACGTTTCAGGTCGGCTTCGTTCGCCCGTTGGTCCTGCCAACGACGTTGGCAACGAAGGACAATTCGTTGACATATGACCAAACCCAGTGCAAGCAAAGCATCGTCGCCGTGTGTTCACCAATGGATTCATACGAAGATTGGTGCCAGTACTTAGTAAAGTACCACCTCCAATACGTTGCTGCCGACGATTTCCATCAGTACCAGTATTATCATTACGCGCATTATTCCAAGGATTGCGTACAACCGCATTATCCGGTGCCGCATTAGATTTCGACGTTGCCTGCAATTTCATTTGTTCGAAAAATTGCTTCATCATCTGTTGTAGTTCCGCTGTAGACGATTCGCTATTTTCAGCCACAACATTCTTTACCGTTCTTCCGTTAGCAGTCGTCGACTGGATAGTGACCGGAGACGTCGATACGCTTGTCGAACGGACTGGAGCTGCCGTAGCACGTGGCACAAATCCACTACGCGTGACTGTGTGTGCTACGGCTACTTGTAAATTTCAATCGTCGCCATCCTTTGGATCATCAGCCATGTCCATTTCCGCGGCAGATACATCCTTCATCCTAACCGTTTTACGCAAAATTCCCGGTCGAACGTTTCCATCCGTTCCTTCCTCACGCAGATGCGTATCACACCGTCGCAGAAAATCATAACTTTCCACTGCAATTCGAGCTGCTTCCTCAACGTCGTGTGGATCCCCACATCGAGTTTGAATATCCGCTCCAATTCCATGGCGTAATCCTTTAAGGAACGTGAAGAAACATTCCGAATAATTGTGCTGTTGCTCAATCAAACTGAATTTTCGTAACCATGTGGCTTGCAACATTGCTTTAAATGCCATAATGGTTTCACTTCGACTTTGCACCATACTTGCTTTAAAGTCATTCAGCCGATCACCAAAGGATTTCAAAAGATCGTAATGCCGAAGAAATCCCCGTACGTAGTCCTCATAATAAGCAGGTTCCGGTAACGTCGATTCAACCGCTCGAAGCACGAATCTAGCCGATTCCCCAGCCATTGCTAAGGTAAATAATGTTACCTTATGTGTATCCAATCGTACATGGAAACTACGCAGTGTTCGTTCAAAACCTTCTAACCAGCCAGGAAAGTCGTCACCTTTGAATTTTTCCCATGGATGCCGAAGCACATACGATGGTATTTCTGGCATACCAGAAAAAGTTGACCAAGCTGAAGTGCGACCAGTGGCATCCGCATCGGTTCCACTGCGCAGTTGCGTTCGTAACTGCTCCCGTGCAGCAGGTTCTCGAACTGACAAGATACCAGGAGCATTCACGGTGGATGTTCTTTGTTCCGTTGGAGTGGCCCGCGAAAGTGGTGAACCTCGCCGCCGTCGATCGTCCTCCTCCTGCATAGTAGTACGCAAGATATCCAATTCAGTAGGTTTGGTATCTGGTACTGGTCGTCGAGTTTCCTGTTGAATTTCTCCGACCCAATCACGATAGCGAGATTGCGTGTTTTCATACACCGGTTCCTTTACTACCGCTTCACTTCGTACCGGTAGTCGCAAACGATCACCAACATGTGCAGGATGAGTAAGATCCGCTTGGATTGTAGTCGGAAGACCACCACAAACAGCATTCTCCAACGCTTGATACAATACATTCTCAGCCTCACGAACCTCAAACTCATCCGCAGAAGTGTGCCGACGGATGACGCTGCGGTAGTGTTCGATCTCATGTGCCAACGATTGCATACGCCGTTCCGCAGTGTCAACACCCTGTCTTATCTGTTTCACCCGAGTGCTGCTTTCACCTGGTTCCCGATAAGCAGACTCTGCGCGACTGCGATATCGCTCAATTGCGGTACGACCCTCAGGTCTAAACACATCGATTCCACGCTGAGGTTCATCCTGACCCAGTGGATAAGGAGGTGGAATATATGGTGTTGGTCTCGCTGCACTCACTGTTCTTCCGTATTCTGGCTGTTCAGAAATTACTGGTTGCCTGTGCCGAACTCCATTATCACTAGTATCCGTACTACTTTGTTTTACTCACCGCCATTTTTCGACAATGTTCCTGAGCTCTCATCATCCAATTCTGCGAAATAACGTCGTCGTCTTGTGGCAGAGCATTCGCAGCTATCACCGTAACATCTGGTTCAAGCGGAATGGGTTGCCGCCGCCCTTCCGGACGCCAGCCCGTAGAAGCTGTAACTCGAGGACGTCGTGGTATCCGAAAAATTGTTCCGACACCTGTCGTAGCAGCAAACGTGAAAATAGGTGGTGCCACTGTGGAAAACATCGCCCGTTCAGTGGTTGTGGTTGATATAGTTCGTTCAACCTGGTCTTCACATTCAACAAACACATTGTCGGGATCCCTATCAGATTCCATTATTGTTACTTTATTACCTAATATTACAAATTCACTGAAATTTTCAACACCACAATCCTAGGTTTTTTCTCCAAAAATTATAACTCCTTGCCAACAATTTTCAAGAGCTGAAACATAACACAATTCATTGTTATACATAAATACCCCATTCATATCCCCTCAGATCCAGCCGGTGGTTGGGATATGGGTATCTTTCACTCAAGACATACCTGTGTCACATTACGAATTGTTAGTGCATAAGCGAGTGCAAAAAAACAATTATAGAAATATTCACAATTACCAACAAGAAAATTTACGAATACTTACAAAAGCGGGGGAGGCACATAATTTGGTTCCTTTAGCGCCTGCCGCAAATACCGTTGAGCATGTAACGCATGCCGTTGTCGCGTTTCCGCCTCGGTAGGAGGTCGCTCCGAATCATCCGCCGAAGTCGATGCCCGGGAAGATTGCGCCGATTTCCCTCGCGGTGGTGTCGACGTTTTGCGCCGTTTGCGTGAACGCCGTTTAGGTGGTGTGCGATCGCCCTCGGACGCGTGTGTTTGATATCCGCTATAAGTGACATCCTTAGAAGTGGAAGCCATGCTGGAATTAGAAAAATGTTATAAAATTGCTTTACTATCACCATACTTCCATGAATACCACAATATATAACCTCCTTCACATTAAATACTAACAACGCCAGGCAGATTGTCCCAACTCTGTCACAGCAACGAACAAGCCGTGCTGATAACGTGCAACAAGCAAACATAAACTTAACGATTAACAAATAACTTTCCAAGGCCATTCCTTTTTCATTACCACCACTGGTCTAAGCTTGCTTAATTCGTAGAACATAATTGGTACTCAACTAAAATTGGCTAAACGGTTGTTTACTTTAAGCTTTATCGTTAGCACGGCCTACTTAATTTAGCTCATAATCAAGTACCTGAGCCTTGACCTAAAGTTGATATCCCTGCCCGGGACAATGACATGTCTACCACGTGGAACTCGCGCAACTATTAGCCTGTGACAGAAGGGTTATCTAACCACTGGTAGACCGGTCCATCCCTTTGGTGGCTCCTACCCCTTATTCTTGATTTCACTTCTTTCTGGGCAATTCTCGAACTCGCTCTCTGCTTCCACCCCTTTCCCTTTGGCCACCGTTGGAGATGTCGGTTACGTTTTGGTAAGAAACGTGCCGCGGAGAAGGCCGATAAACTCACATGGTGGCCATGACGAGGCATGTCATTGTTAAAGTTTAGGTTACACATATTTTGTTAAAGTTGGTCAAAATCAATTTGTTAGACATATGGCTAGTTACTGTGTTATAGGGTAAGGGTATGATGCTGGACATCTTAAACGGTAAAGGTGCTCAAGAGTGTAAATGTACTTCTGGAAAGTGGAAAGGTAGTTTAACTGGAAATAAACACC
>JASANE010017872.1:0-10540 GCA_030248225.1 Trileptium ribeirensis
AAAAGGATAAAGATGCAATTGGCACTAGGTGACAATCCGGGTTATTATGCCGAAGCATTGTGTGCAGGCTGGCCGTGATGATTGCCCATTACACCACCCATGATCTTATCCGCCTAGACCAAGTTCTAGTACCTGTTTACCGCATAGGTACCGCGAAGCAATTGTGGCTGAGTCCCTTGCCCAAGGAGATTAGCGCGACCACTGGATTCGAACTCCCCACTTCACGATTATGAAGCAGGCGCTCTAACCACTCGGCCACGCCGCCACCGTTACTGACCTTACTGCTGTGTATACTTGTCCTGGGCTTCAATGTTTGGTGCCGGGGCGCTGTAAAATGGACAAGTTCTGTCCGAAGGCGAGTTGTTAATGAGCGAGTTCCGCTTGACAGATATGGGACGAGCACCGCCCGAAGGAATATGGAAGGTGCGAGGTCCGCACGACGGCAAATAACAGAAGGAGCGAGTTCCGCTCGAGCGGTTGTTGGTGGGAACGAGTATCGTTCTATGGCTCCCGTAAGCGTCGGGAGAGCTTCGGGCACAAACAAGAGGGCGTGACCTGGTAGGGTGAGCTAAAGTGTCAGTGAGTGACCTGCTAAGTTAGTGATGCGCTAAGTTAATGATGACCAAAGTCTATAGTAACTGTGGTAGCTACGAAGTGTGTCTCAATTTGAGCTTAGCAGTTTAAGTGCGGAGCTTACAAAGTGCTGAATATATGTGGGTGGGTATCCAAAGTCTTATTGTAGGTACTAAGTACGCAGCTAGTTAGACGATGCACGCACTTCTCTGTGAAAGATTGCACGCAGTTCTCTGTGAGGTCCCCAGTACGACCTCCAAAAATATAGCGCGCTCGGTGCGACTGTTAGGCAATTCACTGTGTCAAAGGTAGAAAATCGCCTGGAAACTATTACACTAAGCAACAAAATATATAGACCCATATACTAAAGTAATTACTTAAAAATCAGAGGCAACACAATGTTCGACTCCAGCCGAAACCGGCCTTCCAACCAACCATGTCACCGAAATCTCTCGTAAATCAATTCGCCAGTTTTCCAAACTAACATAATTGCTAATCATCACCGCTTTCCCACATAGTCCAGCAAAAATAAATTGAAACCATGAATCAATACTTTTATAAAATATAATATTTTACAATATAAATATTTCAATACTAATAACAACGCATCACTTCAATACATAAATAAATCTTGTAGCTGGCTATCCATAAATATGCAGCTTGTGAAAACATAATTCGCGTCTATAAGGGTTCTTCGCTTCATTACATGTTTGGGGCACAACACTTTCACACCAGTCGCGACATCTGGTCATTTCGGTTATGCCCCCCGCAGCCTGAAATTGGTTATTTTCGTATCTTTTAGCGACAGTTTTAGTACCATTCGACCCAACTCGAAAATATATATGATCCATTTCGGTCATATTTATGACAAGTTATTTTCATTATGTTGGGTTGCCTTTGGCGCCCTCTGCGGCCTAATTTTTAACAAACAATTTTATAATGTCATCTGAATCACTCACATCGAATTGGTGAATAGTAAATGGTGAATCGAAGCCGAATAGGGCTGAATTCAGCTGAATCAGTTCAAGGATTAGCGAGTTAGGCTTAGTGGAAACTATATAAAGTCCTAAAGTCTTGTCCTAAAGTCTTGTCCTAAAGTCTTAGCCTTGTCCTAAAGTTATTATCCTATGAACTGATTCTGCAAATTTTTATAAATACAAACAAATACAAACAATTAATTATACGAAATTATACATTTATCGAGAAAACATTTTTTTAGAAAATCTATATATATATACTTAGCAAGAAGGACCGTTGATGTCCCAAAAATCTAAAAACTTCGTTGTTTAAACGGATATTTTCTGAACCGGCTCATCGTGGTTAAGTCGTACGGTAAGAAATTTTCTGCTGCATCTACAAAAATGACCATTTTAGGATATAACCAAAAAGACCCGCTGGATTACCGTTTGTCAGATAAAATTGTTACTTTATAGCGATTTTTATTGCAATGTGTATCGCCGTTTAAAATTTTACAAAAGTAATAATTCGCAAGCTGGAGAACTATTTCTTTGGTTATCTTTGGAAATTGTTGTGATATATTCGCTCATATTTTTTTGTTATTTAATATATTTACAACCATCTTGCCATTTAAAACCCCTTCATGAATCAGCTTGTAAATATTGACAGCGTGAAACAAACTGTTGCCGATGCGATGATTCGAAACCGGTACGTTTGGCCGAAAGTCGCTTTCGCAAACCACTTGGCCATAACATGGCTGCTGCTCGGATCCTTGAGGCTCCTTACAGCGCGACCGAATAACAACACATATCCAAACTCAGGCTACTTAACGAACTGAGCTAACGTATTCCGTCGTGTTTTATATTAAGTTGCAGAAGGTATGGGTTGAAAGATTAATTTATGATTGCAGCTAATAATAACGCCAACCAACTGCTTTATAGGAGTTTTTGTCAAAAACAGTTTTTTGACCAATATTTTTAAAAATGACCAGCATTTCTTATAAATTACCATCAAAATAGACAGTGCTCGATACGGGCATATCAATGCAATAGTCCAAAAATAAATTTTACTGCACTTAATAGTGTCGGTTTTCGTCGTAAATATAGCAAATTTATAAGTTATGTCGATTTCCGCAGGCTAGAAATCCTAAAATTTTCAAAATTCTGTAGATCGAAACACAGCTGGACTTTACATTTTCATTTCTACAAAAACCTAGAAAAATTTGATATCATTGACAAAATTTTTTACAGAGACCTCTTGAGGTTTTCTGTTCATAACTGCTCCTCACCATTCACTCACCTAGAATCCACTTATTGACACAAGTTTTAAGTTTTTATGCAAAAATATTGAAGACAAACACGGTGCTAGTACTATTTTTGCTTTTGAATCGACTGCGAGCACAAGAAAATTATGCCTGCTGAATACTGAATTTCCTTCCTGGAACTATTTTGTAATTGAAACATTTTGATTTACAAACAGTTTCCAAAATCGCCAACGCTTGGCTTTGGTATGCATTCCCCAATGTTCTCACTGACTGCTAGACTAACTCAGTTTGATACAGAGTAGCTGCATGGACCTTGCGCTAGATAGGGACAACAGTGGTTAAGAACCCACTAATGTTCGGGCGCACAGAGTAAGACTGACATTTCGGCCTTTCATTATTAGCTATTAGCCAGCATGTGCGTGTAAGTGTAGTTGGGTCATAAAGTTTCAGGCAACATGGGACTTGGCTTATGCAACCTTTAAAAATATTAAGAAAAACGTTTTCTTACTGGCTGACTTTAATCCCAAGGCATGATGGTAAATGGTATAACAGGGATAAAATACCCATGCTCCGTACGGAGCCATCAGCCTATCTACAGTAACCCACTTCGTTTCGGGGCGGTGTCCTGGGTTTGTGTTTTGGTGCCTTAAGTCGTCAACATACTTATTGATACGCATATATATAATACACAGATATATATAAACATATATATACATATATTTATACATATATACATACATATATATAAACATATATATATTTATTTATATTTATATATATATAAATAACATCGGGGTTTATTTAATATTATAGGTCGTAATTCAACAAGAAATTTTCGTTGTTTAGAGTCAATATAGATTAGAATTTTCCAAATTATGACCAGTGCATCATTGCAGTCGGAATGGGTAAAATATAAATCAAGTTTTTAAACATATTATTTAGATTCCAAACCAAAGATGTAGACTGATCTATAAACTAAAGAATCCATTCTCTTGTATTTTGAGTTTGGCGATTATCAGAAAAATCTATTATGTTTGCCGCCAAGTGCATAACTTCGGAAGAAGAAGCCCAGCGGTGCCCGTTGCGGGCGCAAGCAACTTTCATGTTTTCAAATAACTCATTAATATTCAACTGGTAAAACCGCCCAATGCCGAGCCGAATATGTAGACTAATAAATTGTTTCGAACCAAGGAAGCCAAGCGGTACCAGCGGAGTTAGGATAAACCGAATTTAATATTTTCTCTTATAAACAAACAACATACACAACTATTGATTAATCACAAATAATCAACTCTAGACAAAAATAGAATTTAGAGTACGAACTATAAGTAATCCTGGGTTCTACATAAATGTTAATAAAAATCAATCACAACGAAAAATCTATAAACAACATTTATCCTCGGCTCTACAATTCTAGTTGATGGATTTCCTTATTATTATTAATTTTCAAAACAACCGAAGCCCTGCCTGCTCCCGTGAGACTATATCACAGTTTCCAGCGTTGTCGTTTCATTTTAGTTTTCGTCGTCTTACGGGTTGGTTTAGTTCCTCAAGTTTGTTTCCTCTTAACCATAAACTTTCTTTATATTATATATCCTTGCTTCTTGAAATTTATTTAAATGAAATTGGTTTGGAAATGTAAAATTGTACCATTATTCCGGAAATATGAGACGGAACAGGCGGGCGAAATGAAACTGTGCACTCGAGCATTCAACTTCCATGAACATTTGGGGAATTGCGGATTCGGTTTTTCTCCGTAATTTTTGTATGTCTCAGTCATCCCACATATCGAACATATGAAACGATTTTCACTATCTTAGCGTGTAGTAGTTAATAGTTTGACATTTTCGTCCACCACCCGTCCAGCTCATGGAGACAAGAAAACTTTTCCTTATAAACACAGTAAATAGCAAAACTAGTTAAATGCGCATAAATTGAGAACGGCTTGGTCCATCTTGGCATGATTTCATAGTAAAGGTGTATCGATATTGAGTATTAGTAACAAATACATATAGCCCCTAGGCTCTCCCTATGGGCAAAATAGAGGCACAACCATCTCCTTTTAGGGAAATAACACGTAAAATTAATTAGGATTTGGTTTAAACCAGGAAAGCTTAAACCGATGTTGGTTCAAATTTTAGTTGTGAGTATAGACCAACAGTTAAATTTTGCTCGTTCCGTTGCCCACAGCTCGCTAGTGTAAAGGCATAGAACCTTACCTTTCGTTTAGTGTTCCGTATCAAATTGAACCCGGTTTCTACCTCAGCCACTTCGACATTCACCATTGGAGAAATTATGGCGTTATAGCTGGTGTTCAAATTTACTATTTCAGTGATCAAAGTTATTGTTTTAAACTAGCTGCGGCATTATGAATCGTGTAATGTTAAGTCCAAATTCAGCCAGACGGCCACTGAGTCCAGGCCTGCTGCATTCATACCCAATAACTTAAGGTCCGAGCGTGTAAAGCGAGCCCTAAGCTACTCGAATTTTGGTAGTTGAATCGCTTTGCTTTGCACCACTTGTCTAAAAGGTAGAAATGTTAAGAATCTGCGAAAGCTACAGAACCATAGTGCTCAAAGGAACCAGAATATTGAGGTTAATTTATATATTGCAATGTAGGCGACAACCCGATTTTCAGCTTAATCTTAAATTCACCATGAAATGAGTGTAACTGCAATGTCCAAATAAAAATATTTCAAATAAAAATGTATTTAAAATAATATTTGTAAACTATGTTTGACATAAATTTATATTATATTTTTCACAAAAGCTTATGTGAAACATTAAATTACATTAGCAAAAGTCCTCAATTTGAACATATCATAGCTTCGAATTTCAGGTGCGATTGTCATATAGCTAGAAAGTATGCAAATAAAAAGAGTTATCACTTTAATCATAAAGAGAGGTAACGGATAGTGAACTTATGTACGGGGCATGTATTAATTTGATTAATTCGAAGGTTATTACCAACCGAAAACTTAATATTGACCTTTCATCACTTGGAAAGCCGATCTCAAGCTTGAGTCTCTCGAGTTAACATCATACTGAGCTAGGTTTATATAATATACTAATATATTCCACCAGCGAATATGAAACCATTCTGTATCAGAGCCCGATTACTAAATGTTTCTTTTTAAACTTACTTTATCTGTACAGTTAGTTATATAATATACATTAGCTATCACCCACATGACATTTCGAAAGTATCAAATGCTATAATCGTGAAATAAAATTAAAACTACAAATATGTAAACAAAACATGACCTTCCTATTTAATTCAAGATAAAACTTGTGAAAATTAATATATACTAGTAACTTGTCAACGCCAAGGCTACCGAATTCGGAGTGAAAACTTTAAGGGTAACCTAAATGCTGTGAGTGGATGGGTGCATACATTTGACAGAGTATGTCCAACAACCTATCATCGCAACCCTTCGACAACAGCCAATTTTGTTCATTTGGCCTTGAATGTTGATAGATAGGGCGTGGGCCACAAATGTACCGTGGTGTAGGAGTCAGGGTAATTACAGGCGTCCAATGACATAAATTGTGATTGCCCACCTAACTCCAATGTGTGTAGCCTAATGTGCGGGGTACCCCACATTTGACCCTTCATAGCGGGCGATCTATCAGAGATAGTTCAATACCGTTGGCATACTACAGGTAGCCTATGACCTTATCTATAGGCATACCAAATTTCAACCAAATCTCATAGTTGGTTGCAATAACCCGATAAGTCGGGTCCAAAATTTATTAATTTTGATAGTCGCTTTTGTTCCAGGAAGCCGCGTTATTCATATACCAAAACTACTACAGTTTAGAACATTGCATTCATTTCCAAAATCATTCAAGCTTACCCGGCTAATAAGTCAAAATTTTGAAGAATATTAATATGCACCAGTAAACTTAAGACTGTGAAGCTTGCCATCTTCTTTCGCAAAAAAGCAAATGCATTCAATTGTTCGTTGGACGAGTTCCATTTTGTATAAAAACAGAAATTAGTCCCTTTCATATGTCAAAGATTATAATTTGAAAATATTCGCAAACAGTTAGTTTGGTCTTAAAGTGCAGCAGCCGAATGGTATTCGCTAGCCTTCCTTTATTTTCCTTAGGAAGTCTTACACATCGTATTAGTTGTCACTACTTTTACTTACTTACAACTTCTTCTTATGGGCATGACGTGTCCACGACTTAGTTGTATTGCTCAACCCAAACCAGTCACGAAACCAGGATTTTTCAATGCAGGGATTAGATCTAATGGGGCACCATTTTGGCAAGGGATTGAACTTAGAAATTTTTAAGGGTGGATGCCAATGTTAAACCTGATTTATGGTATAACTGTGCTTTTGGATTATTATTCCCGAAGTCATGTTATGTAATTTTTTTGGAAATAAAATACTTTCTGTCGCACAAAACAGACGCTTTAAAATTTTTCCCCATGTTTTTTCCAACCTGGACTGCATCTGACAGTTTGCAAACTTTTACAAAACAAATTAAAGTCCCGAAATTTGCATTCCGGCTTCGAACCCTTCAGTGGATGGGGGATGGGGTTTAATCCTAGTGGATGGGGCGGAACACTCCACCTCACGTCTAACTCTGACCCCTGCAGATATATACGTATCTATATTGCACAAATTGTATAAATTAAATACAGAGTTCGTGTGACTTAGGGATAGATGCACATTTCTCAATCACACATCTTACATTTGTGGAAAATGTTATACTGTGATTATGTGATTAAACGCAAATCATGAATTTTTCACAAATTGCATTAAAATCCATATATCGTACTCCAATGGTACTTGTGCGTAAAATTGTTTGAAATATTTTAAATTATAGCTCATCCAATTTGGTTTTTAATACGTCATTAATCTCAAGTATCTTTTAATAAGTCACCATTCGAAAGTGTATTTCTGCATTATGAATCGTGCTATGCAACGCCATTTGAGTCCGTTGTTGAATACAACTTCTCCGTCGAGGCGATCCCGCGCGGCTATAGGCGACGCTTCCAACCGTGCCAAACCTGTTTTGTATGATACCGAATCGCCTAAACTCAAAACCGAAACCCCAGATGGTGACGAAAATGCTTCACTCAATTCGTCGAATTCTTCCAACTCATCGCAGTTCAGCCGTTGTGTTGCCGATGTTGCGCGGTTTGATGGAGGATTCGATGTGGATCTCACTAACACTCAGGTAAGTGTTAATTCATTTGGAATTATGAGTGACTGGACGCGCGCGGCTATTTCTGTGAGCATTTCTAAGCAATATGTGGTGTTTAAATCAAGCTAGTTGGAATCCAAAGCACACAGAGGGTAGATTTTTGATTACTCTCAAACTCTGACTAACGCTATCCTGATGCCCTGAAGAACACCAATTTTCGGTTATATATAGCAATGTTTGCAATGTTTTGGTGTTATGAAAATGTGGGTGTAGAAATGTTCCAATTTCTATCCTAGGAAATTTATATGAAAAATATAGTGCTCCATATATACTTTTTTGGTTGCATATGGCGGAGTAATAGTGATAGTGAACAATTTTGTTTAAACCTTCACAACTTAATGCCTGCTCCAACCATATCGGTCATCATCTATTTTATAGTTTTGTTTCTGCGGCCAGTGGTTGATCTGTTGAATCTTGATATGATTAAGACTTCTCGATGTAGATAGCATCCATTAGTAATCTATCACATAGTTATTTCATTTATGAACATGGCCTACTATATCAATCAGCTACGTTCTGTGAGTAGGATGTTAAGTTGAAGAATATTTTTTGCGATTGTAAAATTAAGCATGCCTCAAATTAACTTGTTAAGCAATTGAAGTAATAAGATGTACGATGCACAAACGAAAGTTATGCACTATTGGATAATATTTAACTAATTTTAGGCCAGTCCACAGAAGCCCACACGTCACACAGGTCGTGAGTCAACACCATCGACTGATTCGGAATGGCTCTCCAAGCAGATTCCGTCCAACACTGGTCACATTCATGACTCGTCCAACTCTTCACCGGAAGTCCTTAGCGAGACGGGATCGGACAAAGAAAACATACCATTGGCGGATTTGATGGAAATTCTTTCTGACCAACAAAATGTAAGTCAATTCAATATACTGATTTCTGGTATATTGACTGCAGCGGGACTTTCTTTGGATCCATATTTATGCGGTTCCTTGAGCACTTAAATTTCCTACACTAACTACGCTGGCGCTATTACTGCACTAAGAGCTATATCCTCAAAGCTAGGTATATATGTGGAGTATAGGTATAAATTTAATAAGTTTGTATTTTAACAATGTTTATGATGGCTTTACTGGTAGTTTCGAACACTGTTAAAATTCTGATATTGCTCTTGTTTTTTATATTTTTACACAAGATTTCATCTAGGACAATACTATGTTATATATATAACAATTAATTCATGGGATGGCATTCAGAGAGGTCCTATGCCTCAAGGGCTACGCTGAATTTGTGGTTAAATTAGTGCATTTTGACCCGTGCAGTAAAGATTTTGTCATAAATGGTTCTGGCTTATGATACTAACCAGTATATTTTCGAAAATTTCTGGAAATTTTGACAAAAGGACTGCATGCATCACCTTCGATGATCACAGTTGTTACAATTATTTTTATGTAAACTGCGTGAATAGGATTGGACTAAAAATTTGAAAATGCACTTTATCTAGGAATTTTATAGCTTTTGAACTGATGGGTCGATTTTGATGAAATTTTGTAAGTATAATAGAGGTAGTAAAAATAAGCTGCTTACCAAAAATCATTAACTTCCGGCTTAGTTAAGCGCACCTACTGAAAATCGAAATGTTGGGTTATTTTTTATTTTTTTACTATATTTCCTAATGAGTTCTATGGTTTGTGTTCTTGATTTTTCAGGAACTTGTTATCATCTTATTTAATTATGTGAGAAATTTTTGACGACTTACCCCACCGAAAGAAACTGGTGTCAAAATTTCAGATAATTGAAAATCGGGCAAAAATTGCAAAATTTTGTTTGCGACGCGGAAATTTCGGAAACCACTTATTTCAACAGTATAGTAGGCCGTATTCTCTGTCCATGTGCATGCTAGCATATTCTTATATCTCTTAATAATACAGAGTTGTGGTGCCAGAAGTTTGAAATATCCATAAAATCAGGCTAAAATTAAGGTTTGGTTTAAAACTTACGAACCGTTGGATCTCCTACTCGCCAACTCTACCGATTTATGAGAATTTAGATAACAAAAACTGTGAGTTTAAGCAAAAAATAAAACGTTTTGAATTTTTCAACGATGAACTCGGGGAGGGCTGGTTGAATCCGAGTGAAATTTTTTGAACATATACCTCCCTCGCTGCTGGCCAGCCATGCTTGCCAACGCTCCAATATGATGCACCGGAGGGGAAATAGCCTCACTCTTGAAGTTTTACTTGATTTTGTTCATGTTGGTTTATGTGCGGTCTAATTTTTATCAAGGACGGCTAGGCGACGTATTTGACTAAAATTCTCAGAGTACACGGTGGTATACAACTAGATCATTCTTATTAAATTTTTTGCTTCTATCTTCAGAGATTAAAGAGCTTTATGAGATGAGGGAAACCCCTTGTTTATGAGTTGTCTTTCGATATATCTTTTTCTACCAAATGTTCAGTAAAATCCTTAAAAGATCATTTCAGCTTCAAACATTGAAAGGAAGAGCGACATAGTTCCTTCAATCTTTCGGCGAATTTTGGCTCAGTTCCTTGAACTTTTGTCATT
>JASANE010017873.1:0-23317 GCA_030248225.1 Trileptium ribeirensis
TCTGCAAAACGACCGAACTCTGCGCTGCCGCAGTCGTACTGAACGCTGCAGAGTCTTTGCGACTCTGCTTTTATACTAAATTTCAAAAATTTGAAATTTCAAACTTGTTGATCGGTTAAAGTGCTTATTCAGCACTTTTGGCCGATTTTCTGATTTAATATTATTTAATTAAATCAATATTGTTATCGGCCGAATTCCGATCATATTTTCGGAAATTTCGAGCCGATTTTCTTATAAAATCTTATTTAATTAAAAGTAATTTATGACCACCTCAACACAAATTTCATATAAAATCTTCATAAAATTATACAAAGCCTTCTATAAACTGCTCGTCAACTCGCTAAAACCACATACTTACTATGGCTCCGATGTTGTCGTACAACTCAGGAGTTTGAATTTACAAACCAGCATACATAGCAATCTTGCCAATCGTTCTATCAAACAGCCAAGTTAATGCGAACTTGATATCGATTTAATATTGACTTTATAGCGGCAGTGTTTGCTTAATGACTTAATGTACAGTGGTCCAAGCGGTGGTGAGCGACAGTCAAGCACGAAACTTAATAGATCTATACCGACCTTATACTAAATGTTTACTTTTATATCAACTTCATATTAAAGCGACCCTCTACACACACGTGAGTGGAACCAAGTCAGCGCCGTCTCAACACCAAGCTTTACACGGCAACACTAATAATCACAAATGTACCTGTCGGTCTGCAAGTTAATATTAACTTTGTATAAAACCTCTGCTGATAAGAAGTTTGTTAACGTTAAAACTTCTGCGATATTAATTTTATATTAAACTGGAGCAGTATAGAAACTGGGATGTCTTCCAACAAGAGAAATGCGGCTGTGTAAACAAAAGGAGAAAGGAAACAGTGGCAGAGGAAAAGGAGGGCCTAGTCCCTTCCACAATGGCCAAAGTGCCATAAGGAACCCGGAATCGGACTCAGTAAGTCCGTCCGGTCATTTTAAGATGTAAAACAGGACCGTATTCGGTCTACAGGGGGGAAATAGACTCTTGGGGGAGGGTCCATGCCAAATTTTTCAAAAATCGGGGTGTTTAAACGGTTCCCCTGGGTTCGGGGTGCACTTTTCTGGGGTGTTTTATACCTTTTTGAATTCGTCTCGACTCGGGGAATCTAATGAGGGGTGACACGCCTGTCGGGGCGTTATTTTGAAATCTTCTTATGGGGTACCCAAAGTGGGCGCATCTAGACCCGTCCGGGCTTGAATTAAAGCCTCGGGTCTGGAGTTTCTAATGATGCCATGCCTATAGCTTTATGACTAAACTTCGTGGAGTTGCTTGACTAAACGTGTTCTACTGACTTCGTAAATGTTTATTCATCCGTAAATCCGTGGATCCGGGTCGGATTTCCACGAAACCGGTCTCATTCGAAAGACCGTACAATTTCCTACAAGAAATGTTGGGTACAAAATTTTCGAATTCTCATCGGTTCCGGAGTTATGGACCGGAGCCGGTACTTTTGGTAACAAATTTTCCTAAATTTCTAACTTTTACTTCTTATCTCAACCAGCGCGAATGAACGCTGGTAGGCGATATTTCTTAATGTTACTCAAATTACCAGTGTAGCGAGCACTGGTAAACTTTATATTTCGGCGTTGGACTTATAATTTTCAAGAAATTGTTTCGATTGCTGTTCGCTCTCGAGCGGACAGCCACATTTTGTAGTCCTCATTCGTGAGGACGGTCGTGACGGGAGTCCGTCACGGCCAGTTATTTCCTATGAAAACTTGTAACCAATTTCGAGGTCCTACCACTCGGGGTAGGGCTATTCCTATATATACTTTTACACTGGGTCCGGCGGGGGAGTCGTACCGTCCTAAAATTCTCAATAAATCGAGTATGGCAAGGGCTCGCCATGCTCGCGTTCTATACCTGCAAAAATCTCAATTCGCGCGCGTAAAAATCCCTAAAATTCCCTCTAAAACAAGTCAAATACGTTACTCTATACCGATCGTACTTCCAACCTAAAATGCACAAAATCACAACAAAATATGACAAACAGAGCATATAAATCATGGTCAAACGCAGGCGCCCTTATGGCCTGTTCGACCCAACAAAACGATACAATCATAACACAATACTGGCATAATACGGTATACGGCAACAACAATGGATGGTATGAACAGTGTACGATAATTGATTAACAATTTATATCCCAATCAAATTGTCGAAACTTGTACCTGAAAACATGTATAGACAACAACATCAGTTCCACGGCACACAGTTATATCATACGGTCATGGTAACATATCGAAAATGTGCCTTTATGGCCATCAAACGAATAACAATAACGATGATAAGGATACATAATTCAACTATACATACAGGGTGCCTTTATGGCCAATAGAGAATGATGCAAATACTAATATATATGTACCAAAGCGTGCCATTGGGGCACTATAATCAATATGTACATAGCTGAATATAGACATCTGCACAAACGATTACGATTCTTCAGCAATTATTACTTTCCTGAAATGGCAACGGTAATACCCATCTTGATCAAAACATGTCGGCGGTGCAGGCCGAAATACTAAAAATACGAGTCGGCTACATAGCGGGACTCTTTAGATCTGGTTACTCCGTTTGCTTATATATATATATATATATATATATAGATATATGGTATGATTGAATTTGTTCCAATCACATACGTATATACTCTGATTTTAGTTCTGTTCCACTTTTCTACGTATATCCGATGATTCCCGATCGATCGTAATTATGTGCTTACATAACCTTATTGCTCTTGCGAGTTATTTCGATTGCTAATTTACGTATATACTGCGGTTCAGGATTTGGGGCCGGTTAGGCGATCTTCTATGAGGTGACAACTGGACTTTATGGTCGACGGGTATATATAGAGAAGCTCAATTTACATATTTGTTCGCTTTCAGAGGAGATTAATTGGTTCTGCTCACATAAATGTACGTATTATAAGGCAAGGGTGGGTTCCGTACCCTTTTGGGCTATTCCTGTCGGGTGTTCCGGGTTGGGGAGAAACTGGTGACTGAATTCGGAAAAGTTAACCACTATACACGTGGTCATGATTATTGGGGAACTCGATTAAATGTTGACCATTACGCTATGGTCGGGATTTTTTAGTACACGGAAAAATGTTGTCCATTACACTATGGACGGGATTTTTGGTACTCGAAAAAATGTTGTCCATTATACCGTGGTCAGAATTAATTTTTTGTTCGAAAAATGTTAACCATTGGGGTGTGGTCAGGTTTATTTTTGTTCGAAAAAATGTTAACCATTGGGTGTGGTCAGATTTATTTTTGTTCGAAAAAATGTTAACCATTGGGTGTGGTCAGATTTATTTTAAATGTTGACCATTATCGTGTGGTCAGGATTTTCGTAAATGTTGACCATTGCTATGTGGTCAAGATTATAGGTTTTCGATAAAAGTTGGCCATTAGGCTGTGGTCAGGATTATCCACCTCGTAACGATCCGTAAGGATCTGTTACACTAGCAACCCGCAAGCGACAGCTAAACAGACCGACCGTGGTTTTATCAAGCTGTAATTTTGTGAAATAACCTTGTAGCAGGCTTTATGTTTGATGTATATAATGCACTAAAACGTCTGTAACCCCGAACCCATTGAAAATCCTAAAACCTCGTCTACCCTGAATCATTCGAAAACAACTGAAATGGCACGAAGTATTGGTGTTAGTCTCCAGATAACTGAATCATCGTATTCAGCATGCCTAAAACCTATGTATAGACTTCATGCCCTGAGCGCATTACGTAACAAACTACTGAGGACAGGCCACATTCTGACTATAGGGTTCGTTGATCGTAAACCCAGGTGAAAACATCTGAAATGGTACGAAATATTCGTGTTGGACCCTTAGTCAAATTTTTGTATTCAGTGTCACTTATATACAGACTGGCCTGTCCACAGCCCCCCAAAAAGTGGTGGGTGGAACTTTGGGGGCCCCCATGTTCATTCTCGGGTGAAAATTAAAAGGGTGGATAATTTTTACTTAAAACTACTGGCCTGCCCACATCCCTCCGAAAAGTGGGGGGAACTTCGGGGGGGCCCCCATGTTAATTTTCAAAGTGGGGGGGATAAATTTTGCTTAAAAATACAAAATATTTCCATATTTTCATGCATTTTTAGCACTGTGAACGTACTTTCAAGCTAAAAACAATATTTTAGCATTATAGAAAGTGGTAATTAATGTTTAAAAAACAATTTGCAAACAAAGAACATAAATTTTCAGACATAAAACTTTTTTAGAATTAGTTGAACATGGGGGTTTCGGCCGAGTGGGGGAGACGAACATGGGGAAAATCTCGCGAACATTGGGGATTTCGAAAGTAGTGCCCCACTGTGGACAGGCCAGTACATACCATTGTTGATGTCCTGGAAGCAATAAGTAACCAACCAAATTAAAACTCACAACATTTTGGAAATCGGATTCGTCGATAGTAAAACCGTTGAAAGCCCATGAAAATATAATAATATAGTCTAGTTGAGTCGATATAGCAAAATCGTCGTATTAAGCATGCTTGATAACCTAATAGACACTCGTTGTACGGTAAAAACAAGCAACAGCATGCCGAAACTTAAAAAACCGCTATTTGTGACAAAGAGTCCAAGGAGTAAGTCCCACAAAAAGTGGTGGTCAAAAATGTTGTAGGTTTCTCGATACGAAGCCCATATCGCGAGACATGGATTGCGAAAGACTGGTACCCATATGGCCAAATTTATCAAAGGATCTTTTAAACCCTGTTTTCGCCACTTTGACTCCAAAAAAGGATCGGAGCTGCTTGCGTTCCAGTAAAGGCACGCTCTCATCCTTTTTGCTAGCGAATAAAAAATTATCTAAATCCATCCACTCGAAGACAAGTTATGAATGACACAAACAGACAAAAATGAAATTTTTACGATTTTCCCCCCAGCGCCCTCGTTCGAAGCTCCGATTGCTTCGCTCGCTCCATTTCAATAACTGAATAAAGTTTCGTTCGATATCGTTTTTCATTGTCATAAATCATGTACACAAAGATTAATTCGGTAAATATTATGCACAAAGTACCTTATACAAAGAAAAAATTAGGAATGCGTGACTACAATAGCAAGCATGAGCCGATTGATAGATTTTCGAGGATCCCCACTTGCAAAATGCCTGAGATCAAAATACCGCAAAGGTTTTTGGCAACATGCGGCTAAATCTACTCTATAGCATTTTCAGGTTCAATTTTCAGCTACTCATAGCATTCGACAACGGAAGAATTGTATAGAAATTTCCAGCACAATACATTATAACTAAGAAAAAACCTTTTGGTGCAATCGTATTAACGTTATCACAAATTTTGATATAGTCATTATGGTCGCTAAAGTCGTCAAAATTCGTGTTGTCCATTGTGTGAGCGTAACGGATATGATAAACAATGAGCCCAGATTATTTAATACCGTAAAAATCACGGAAATGTATCTAATAAGAGCCATCTGTCGTCTAAGAAATTTGAGAACTGCGATGTTTACAGAAAATTCCATATTATTGGATGTGTTAAGAATATCGTACCTAATTCTGAAATTGCCGGAAAACTTACTGTCAATAACATAAAACGTCCAAAGAGCCATTAGTTATCCCTACTATGAGTGGTAGAGGTTACTACTATGCAGGGTTTGATGTAAATATCGATATTAATCTTCAAAAAATGTACTGTCATGCTGCATTTTTGAGATGTAACTGAAGTAACATTCACAAAAATCATTATGTTCAGTAGAACTTTTAATTCAACTAATTGGTGATCATTAGATACAGGTTGGCTGGTACAGATTTTGTCAAAAATATATACCTACGTCCTCGCCGACCACCACAATTAATTATTTCAGACCGAAAATATCAAAATATAATTTTTAATTTGATTTATACCGGGCTCTCCAAATTGGGGGGTTTGGGCCCCTGGCATTTTTCGGTTCCCCCTGGTTCAAAACAGGTGTCCCCCGGTTCGTCCCTCCCTGGCAAAATTTTGGGCTCCCCCGGTTCATTGCCTCTTGAAAAAATTTTTTTTCCAATAGGTCCAAAGTATATAAAATTTGATCAAAATTTGTACTAAAATTCCGTTCTGGTACATGCCCCGTGGCAAAATTTTCAGCGAATAGAGAGCCCAGTTATATTTAACAGAAAAGTCAGTAAAATATTGTGCATGTGTTAATTTTCTCTTATAAATTTATGTTAATTTTTAAGACCTTTCTATTAACTATGAATGCTCGGAACCTGCATTCGCAGGCGCCGTGATATAGCGAGGTCTTCTATATCTGGGGGCTATCACCGGATCCGGTTAATAATTATTTAATAAATGTGAAATGATACCGTGGCATACTTTTTACATAATAAATATAACATTAAATAATACCGAAAGATAAATTAGGTAGCAAGTATCTACCATGCGAGCTACATCCACTATCCAAAGACAATGGGAGAATGTCTGATGTCCGCACCTAAGTGTGAGCATCAAACGCCAAACTTCTAGGAGATAGCTAAATACGTGGGCAATGCCCAGTGTCACCAATCAAATTGGCGAGAACGTGTAGGTGATCACCGTAAAGTGAAGACCATTAGTAACGAATAGAATGATTTTTCGTAGTTAGTATAAATACCTAATTTTTTGGTTATACGTTGTTTAGGCTAGAACAGAATATTACAAACTGTTATTATACGATTAAAAAACCTATACAAAAGGGTTAAATTTTGTTGGTAGCCCTAAAAATTATGCAGTTTAAGATTGTTGATAGTGCAATTTTTTTAAATGTTATGGAAAAGCCTTTGTGGGTACCCTATGCTTACGAGTGCTTTCAGGAAACTGTTACAATCTTGTTGAAAGTTAGCAAATGTTAATGTTTGTGTATATGATAATTTGAGTGTGCATGATTCCCCTGAAAACTGAACGTGAGAGATTGCTACAACTGTAGTGTGAGAAATTGAAGATTATAAAATCGAAATCGTTTATCTTGTCGTATAGGGTAATATCCGCTAGTTTAACGTTGAGATCCAGAACATTGGCCATTTGATTGATGTTGATTTTATGCAGGCACAGGGATTCCCGGTATATGTCTTTGTGTAACTGGTCAAACTTATTATAATCATTATTCACCGTGAGGTCGTCTATGTATCTAAAAGTGAATTTCAAGGGATCCCAAATGTCCGTACGGTATTTTATATTTTTACATACATTATTACGTTCATAGTTGTGGAGATGTAAGTTACTGATAAAGGGAGCTGCGTAACCAAAACTGAGTTTGACAAATTTAATTCATACCAAACTGCGTTGAAGCAATTGTTAGATGTATATTTGCTTCTTTTTATTCTTATGAAACGATTTCAAAAACCGCACTCCCAGAAATATTGTTGTTTTAGCTCAATTGCCTCCAGATACGACGCGAAGGTATATGGAATTAACTTGTTTTCAAACTATACGCGGGTTGTTCAGTAATAATCAGCCTGTTGGTGGACGGGAGACCCGGGTTTATCCCTCTCGTCCGTGTGCTAATACACCGGCATTTTGCACCTTGCCCGCTAAAATACCAAACGTAACAATATGTTAATATTTAAATATTACTGCAATAGAGCTTTAGTAATGTGTAATTATACAACAATCGTACAAAATCGCTTTAACCAGTACTAAATTTTGGACATGGTTGTATAGATAAAGGTCTCATAACCAGTACCAGTTTATCAGACTTTTCAGTCCTACTGCTGTGCGGTTTAGGGATTTTTCCAGGGCCCGTATTAAAATTACCCTCAGGTAACTTTTACCTGCGATTAATTTTTCTCCTACCCTTAACCTTACCCTCAACTTTCAAATTCTTAAGTTGGGGTAAAGAGTAAAAGAATAAGATTAAAAATTATCCGAGAATGATTTTTTACTTTCGAGCAAAATATTCCCAGGTAAGCTTATTTTATCCGCGACTGATTTTATTTACCTGCCAATAATTTTTTACCTGCGAGTGAAATTTTCTACATGTGGGTAATTGTGCCCTACCTGCAGGTAATTTTTACCCGCGAGTAATTTTGCTCTACCTGCAAGTAGTGTTGCCAAGTGGAGGTACGGTATCTAGTCCCCAAAGAAATAGCTAATTTAAGTTCATAGAGCAATTTTTGGTCACCGAACAGGATTCTAAGAGTTGTTTTCATTGTAGGCCCAAAGATAACCACAGATTGGTACATTAGTGTTAAAGCTAGCAGCGTATAAACATTTATTGCAAACATCTTAATTTCAAATGTCATATTGTATAGTGTGCTTTTCACGCTAGTAGCCCAGGTTCAATTCTTTCTCAGGACCTTTTTATTTTTTCTTTTTCGAAACTACGGTTACATAAATTTCGTTTTGACCGTCCAATTGCAATGTTTGTACAGCTGTATTTGCATAATTCGTGCAATTTGTTACTACAGCTGACTCAACCTGAAAAACCGCCATCAGTGGCATGTATAGCCCCCTCCAAAATTTCTGATGGGAGGATGCGTTTAGCTACCCCTGCTTCTCATGTTTTTTGACGTCGTTTTCACAATGAAGTGGCAGCAATAAAATTGTAGCTTACAGCGGAACTGGAACATGCACAAATGCAGTGGAAAGATGCTGGAACCGGCTTACTTAATACTCGGTATGCTGAGGGTCGCAGTGTGATTCCAAAACTTAAACGAATTTATGTAACGAAGATGTTTGGACAACCAGTGAATTTGTCGTGGAAAATCATGCTACTGAAAGTCGCTCGAAGTTCGTGGACATTGGTTAACAGCAGAATTCCGCATAATTTACTGCGCAAACCTTAAATTCTTTACGTTAAATTAATTGAATATGTCGTGTGGTTGCGTGTAAAATTGGAGTACTTTTGGAAATTTTGACATAATCGTCTATTCCATAGTATCAATGGCGTTGCCACAAAATTATCGCTGGATAGGAGGGGTATGCAGTAGCATCCCAACAGTTCATTCTTTTTGTGTTGGTAAATTGGGGGACCAAATTCATGCTGGAGCGTTGATACCAGAAGGCTGCATCAACAGTTAATTTGTTTGACCATTTTAAAACTAGATCCGGTGTGGTCATTTGGTGGCAAATTTAGCTCAACATTTCTTTCCATTATTCATAATATAAAGTCACCACTAGCTGAGTTGTCAACTACGATTGTATCTGCAGTAGTTAGAGGACAATTACTGCACATTATTTAATCGCATAAGATATCTACAGAGTTCACATGATTAAAACAGATCTTCTAAATACCGGATAATAAATGTCAAAACTATCTTTTAGCCAAAAATCAAACCAAAATTCTTTAGTCGTGTATACATTTATAACGGTAGGGCTCATGCTGCAGAGAATTATTTCACCAGTTAATATTTCTATTGACTTAACGGCTCAAAAAGATACGTCTCTTCATAGATTCGGAAAAATCGCTAAATTTTTCCATTATATGCAACAAAATAATGGGGCAAGCAGCAGTTTTAAACAAATACAGAACTTTTTATGGCCACTTTACTGTATCGCTTTTTATTACTAATGACTGATGCTTAAATCCAAAAATCGCACTGTTCCAATGTTGTCAGGTTTAATAATATAAGGTCACAAACAAGAATAACATATAAAATACACAATAAAGTTGAGAAAGCGATCTTTAAAAAACATATAAACCGACTAATGTGTCGGAGTAATTTAAGCTACCCCGCTAAATAGCAGGTTAGGCTAAATGCCTACTCGTACTCTAAAAAGAAGATAAAAATAATGCCCTATTGTTTTGTAGAATATTACAAATATTATTCCTACCTTCAAGAAAAAACCGTGCCAAAACCAGATAAAAAATACTCGCGGGTAAATAAAATTAGTCGCAGGTAAAAAATTGCCTGCAGGTAGGGCAAAATTTCCTGCAGGCAATTTATTTGTCATTAGTCTCAGGTAACGTAGCTCATCCCGTTTTTAGAATACTATTAGAGTAAGGATATTGCAAGTGAGAGTAGGATAAATTTACTCGAAGGTAGGGCAAAAATTACCAGTGGGTAAGTGCTGTCCTCATTTAAGAAACGGCGTAGCGGGCAGGGCTATCGCTTATGGCAGATATTTTCACAGGTTCTTAAGCAGTATAACTATATACAGAGTAGAATGAAATTGGAAAGACAGTGAAATGCTAGACATTAAGGCCCATGTTTTACAGATGATAATATTGTTCCGTGTTCCAGCGGTGTACAATATGCTTACAAACCAGTGGGGCCGAATTCTTTAAAGTCCTTAGCGGGCTGCCCTCGAATTCAAGCAGTCATGGGCCAAAACCTCCTGTAAACCAGTGGTGTTGAAGTTTATCAGACTTTTCAATCCCTCCGCTTTGCTGTGTAGAGATTTTTTAACTGCAGAACTATCGCCTATAACAAATGTACTTTCTTTGGTTGTCAAGCGATATAACTATAGGAGCAGAATGAAATTAGAAACAAAATGAAATGCTAAACACTAATGCCAATATATTACATATGATAATTTCGTACCAAAGTCCAGATTTGTTCAACCTGATCATAAACAAACCGGTGCGGCCGAATTCTTTAAAGTTCCGGGCGGGCCGTCCTCGGATTCAAACGGCCTGGGTTAGCAAATTTCGGGCCTGTGTCACCTCTATCACGTATACATATTTCGTCAGCATTGTCGTCTTTTATGTAGTTCTGTTATATCGTTTTGCTTTAAAGATTCATACTTGCCGGCTTGTCGTCGGGCGCAATCGTGGTGTTCAACGTTGACTTCAATAAGTGGCACTACGAATATCAAAATCGCTATTCGCATCAACAACGTCTGTCATCTCGACAATAACTTTCGTTATAGTTATATCGTTTTGCTTTGAATATTCATACTTGCCGGCTTGTCGTAGAGCGCAATCGTGGTATTCAACGTTGACTTCAGTGTCACTACGAATATCAAAATCTATAGTGGCATCAACAACGTCTGTCATATCGACAACTTTAGTTATAGTTCATGATTATTAAAAATAGTTATAACAGAATGTTCTATTATTGTTATCATTATCGTTCCGACCGGCAAAACCGAACCGAAATTTCGTCCAAAAGCTCGAGCAGTTTGACAGTCGTTGCTGATTTCATCATAGTTTTTGCATTGCGTTGAAACTGAAAAATTGCTCGAAAGACGATTTGTAGTGAATATTTCCTTATTTGATTAATATATTATTGTTGTCGTTAGAACCAACAGCTATTACTCCATATGATTATGTAGCTGCATGCATAGCTAAGTTAACAATGCCCCGGACGGATCACACAGTACATAAGTGTGCATAGGATTTTTTAAAGTTTAATAGGCATACGCACTCATGTTATGTGAATACGCTGTGGCTACAGCAACAAACCTTTAGCAACCATCAAAAATAATTACCCGTTAGTCGTTTATATTTTTGCATACGTTGCTGAAATGGAGAAAAGGGTGTGCTACGGAAAAGCTGCGCGGCAACGTTATGGCTGGCGTCGTTTGTTCGAAAAGTGAAAGTCGCCCGCACCTATTCCCTGTTGTGGGACTCTGTATATTACTATAATTGTTGAATTTTTGACATTGTGATATCGATTTGTTATTGGATTGTTGTACGTATCTTCTAATAGTGGTTAACGTCAATGTTTTTGTTTGTTAGAATGTACTATAATAAAATGTAATAATGTATGTTTCAGCCTGGCTTTATAAATGCTATTTATCGTAATTATAAAATATCATTATACAATAATTCTGACTTTTAATTTATTACATGTTAATTTGCGTGTTAAATGTGTGTGCTTAGTGTATTTCAGCCTAATGTTTAGACTGAATATTGTGTTTTATATATTGTAGTAGTGTCGCAAGGCGTATTGTGAGGTGAAGATCCAGAAGAAGCATGCCATGTTAAGCTCAAAAATATACCGTGTACCCGTGAAAGATACATAATATAGGCTAGAGTTTTTAGTATGTGTCAGCGTAATATTTCATTTAAAGTTCGTTGCACTAATGTTACTGATAAATAGCGCAGTTACGGACAGAAGTTAGATACTATGCTGGGACCGTTGGGTTGTGCAACATCCCGAGAAAATTTGAACAATGGAACATAGTTTATGTATAAAAATAAAGCTGTAGTTACCTAAACGTAATATAACAATATTAGGTAAACAATTTTCATCGCCGTTGTGAAAGGTGGATTTTGACTATGTATATAGTTGTGATAAGATGAAAAAACGAGGATAATATAATGGGCTCTTAGCCGCCGTCACTGAGCTTCCACTGTGTAGAATTTCGCATACGTAAGTATCTTAGTTCTGCAAAACGCCGCATATTAACGCTGCGGTGGTCAGCAAATTAATAATATTTGTGTTTGATATGACCTAGGTTTTCAACCCAACGGCTTAAATGCAAATTCATCGCGAATTTAGCAGCTGGTTTATTGCCGTTATGAGATATAGTGTACTTTCTGCTTATTTTTTCGGCCTTGATTGTTTCTCAAATGCTAGAGTCCTGGAGGCCATGACAAATTCCCACAAAAGGAGTAATAAGAGTTCAGAAGGCGTGCATTGATTGTTCGATGAAAGAGGTAAATATTATGCTTTAATGATAATCCTAAAACCTTGCGCTTTAATATTAAGTGAAATGGTCTTGTCTTGAAAAATGTGATCGGAAAGAAGTTGTAATATTTTTCAAACTTTTTTTATGTTATTTCCTGTTATTCAAAAATTACAAGATTGGAAATGCCTGTTAGTAGTTAGTTCAATTCCGCATGGATGTTGTTTAATTCAAAGTGTTGTATTGTATGTGGACACCGCACATATAGCTAAAATAAACTGTATTGGATTATTTTCACGCAATTTGTTTTGGAATTATTACATATTACTGGATGATGGTTATTGTTCCTATTACGAATGGACCTTGATGATTATTATGATAGGTATTGGGGGGCTAGACATACAATATACCAATTTGATTTTAGAATAACGTAGATTTGCCGAAAGTGATTGTGGCTTTCGAGGGATTCGCTTTAGAAACATCATAATATTAAATTGTGTAGGTTTCTTTCGTTAATTGCGACTGCCTTCAATCCATTTCTGTTCGGCTGGATATTATTTGTCACCTAGCACTTTCGGTATAATTTTTGAATTATGCATGCAGGAACAATTCTAAAAAATTTGTTTATTACCGGTATAGATCTCTTGATCAGAAATCACTTGAAAGAATTTGCACATTGCGTGAAAGTTGATTTCGCAAAAATTTGCAATATTTCGCGTGTTGAGCATTGACCTTTTCGAAGTCACAGTTATGTAACCACTGTACAGTATATGTTAAAGCATTCGCCTTGTTGAAATTTGCCCTGTTCTGCATGAGCCGAATTACGCTGCTTGCTTCTTAGTAATATTTAATTCTATTGTGGAGTTAAGGTTTTCACGAAGTAAAGCTAAAAATTTCATACACGTGTAACTCCTGTTCGCAAATATAATACTTATATTATTTCAAAGTTTCTTTGCACTAAACAATATGTATCTTCTGTAGTCATTGATGTTTATTTGATTTTCTCTAAAATACTCAACCGAGACTGATGTATTTATTATCTATCATGTCAAATTCCCATTTCCAGAACCGTGGCATGAAAAACTTGATAAACTGTCGTAGGACAAATACACTTAGATGTACGACAAATACACTTAGATTTTCCGTTTTGAACCCAGCGTAAGCTTAGCTCAGTAGTAGGCTTACAGTGTTATAACTCTACGATCATCCACGGGGGAAATTTCACATGATTATATATTATTTTAATTATATATTATTATATTCTGTTCGTCTTATCTTACATTTTTATTTAGGACGATAACCGTTGCGAATCTACGTAACGTTCTGTTGTTAAACAAGGTGAAGTCGACGATTTTTCGTTTCTTATCACAAGAAATGAATGTTAATGTTAAACAAGTTTTCAACCCATCAAAATATTCATTGCGTCTTGTACTAATAAATGTTCTGAAATCTCTGTAGATTGACTTATGCTCGAAAAAGCTTTACCTTAGCTTAGGTGTCAGCTTAAAATATTTTTCAACAACTATAAATACTTGATATTATTTGTGTAGCGTATAGTGAGAACTAAGATTTTGAAAGATAGGGACGTAAAAATAGGCATGTAGGGGCTACCAATAATTCTGAAACTTACTATTTTACTTTCGTAGCTGTATGTATATATGTTTTGAGTTTACATATTGCTAAAGCTGGATATTGAAATTCTTCGATTTGTCTTAAGTCAACACTGATAAACGGCTTCAGTTGCAAACACGGCTTGATTACTTAGGAAATACATAATGGTTTACACGTATATCATTAAGGCCTATAGTACCGCCGGGTTGAATTGTCTGATAGTTGTGGAAAATGTTAATAGAAATAAGCTCGACGAAAGTAGAAGTGGTTGAAATATTGTTTTGTTTTTACAATCTAGCTTTTCACAAATAGCTATATATTGATTTAAAATTAAGGCTGCTGTTTTTGGTATGGTGGGGGGGGCACGGACGGACCACTCATGGTAAACGGAAGGCGCCCGAGGGGCGATCAGCTACTTCGTTCTAAAGCGTTTCCTTTGAAACATAAAATATTTTTCTATCCTTAGGCACAAATTCCTTTCACAACGGATATTTATATTCTGCTAAAAATTGAATGACGTGATGCAAAATTTTAAAATATTAAATTTAATAGGGGCGTACAATTTTTGTGCGTAGAATCATTTAGTAATGGTGCAAAATCATTGACTATGGGGCGCAAAATATTTGCTTGCCCTCGAGCGTTGTATACCCTCGCTACGCCACTGGGACTGAGGCATGGGCCCTAACACGGAGAGACGGACACGTCCCTCAGAGACATTCCTGGGGATGTCCATATAGGTCGTTCCCTTTGAAATATGGCAAGTTGGTCATGTCACGAATGTATATTTAGAAATGTCTAGCGTGCTGCCCAAAAATTTGCCATGTTGATCAATTACGTATACATTATATGTATATAGAGATATATGCCTGGGGTAATGATATTTGGCTCGATCCCCAGTAAATCTAGCAAGTTGGTCATGTATGTCTGGCCTAGCCACGGCTATTTAATTTTTATATACTAAGTGCTAACCAGGACTGGATTTTTTCTTATCCAGTTTGTTGCAATTGCGATATTTCAACAATAAATCTTCTACTGTCATGCTAATAGTCGTGCTAGAAGTGTAACTGCTACGTCCTCATTCAGATGTTTTAAGACAACTATCGGCTGTCCTCATACAACTTCCCCTTTAAATAAAAAATGAGAGAAAATTATCGACTTTGCCCTGTTTTACCCTATTAATATTTTGCGTTCCTCTTAAGCAATAATTTATAATTTATTTTATAATTTATAGTTCATCATAATCAGATGTAATTTGCCTACGTTCTCAGTTGCCGTTTCCACTGTAATGTATGATTTTGTTTCGGAATTTGTACTGCAAAGTGATAAAAGATTTGATTTAAAAGATTGTATTGCGCATACTTTCATTCCAGTACGGATGTACATTTCGTCGGCATTTTTAATTTTACTGGTGAAACAGTACCCCATACGAATACTTACAACCCAAGCTTTACAAATTTTCGAACGTCTGTTGCAGTATAATTGCGTTGCGATCGTTATAAGCGAAACTAGTCGAATGGGTGAGTAACAAAACTGGACCAACCATAAATTGTTTAATACTGCAAACAAAAGAAGCATAAACACATAAAAACGACAGAAATTACTTCCGTCGGCTGTTCGATTTCAGTATCTAGTGTTATGTGTGAGTCCACCATTGGTTCGTACACGTGTTTTTTGTCAAGTCAGTTCACGATGGTAAGAACGATGAACGCGAATAAATCACGATTTTCCCTTATGTACGCATACACGATTGGCGATGCAGCAACGCGTAGGACTGTTCGCGGTCACTATTTTGCAATTTAGAATGGCATTTTGCTGACAGCGTACAAGTGAAAACACAAGTGCCAATCATGTTCTATGATATAATACACAAATAGAATGCGAACATTTCTGTCTTTGCAGAATGCCATTTGATGAACGCGGACAAATGTGCGCGAACGCAATTTCCAGTTGTACATCGTAACGAGTACCGATTGGTACTCGTAAATGCGAGTACCAATGACAAAAATGTGAACGTAAATTTCTGCTCAAATTGATGCATGATTTTGACAAAAGAACAGCCTTTGTCTACGTACCTAAAGTGGACTCAGGCACTAAATAGTGTTGGGCACTGGCCGGAGAGCCGCCGACCAGTCGTGAAATTTTGCGGCTGGCCGGAAAACTACCAGACTGCGACGTTTCCATCTGATCCAAACCCGCGGATCTTTCCAAGATTAATTTTGCAAATTTTTTATGTAATATTTTTGCAAAATCTAAATTTTTCCGTGCTGATTGTGCGCAAAATTGCATGTCATTTTTTGCAGAGCCAAATGCAAATTTTTTGTCTAGACTGCATCGCAAATAGTATTTTTAGCGCTCTTTTAGTGCCATGTTTTAGACTGTAAAAACTGGCATTTATATTTGTTTTGGGTTTTCTTCCAATTACTTGCGCATTGTTGCCCGGGCTGTACGACAAGAACGTGATCCACATATAACCCACCGCCCCGACCTCAGCCATCCACCCTCGTCGGAGCATCCGTGCACTAGTTGATGAAAGCTCTCTTGAGCCCTTCGAATACAATCTTATTCGCTTCAAAGCAAAGATTAACCCTCTCATGCCCACTAGGCCCAAATGGACCCAACGCACATTGCGACTCGTTGTGTTTACTGAGTATGTCGTATGTCGTACGTTTGAACGTGCGTTGTTATTCGCTCGCATTGTGACGTTCCTTAAGGAACCGAGCAACAGCTCTCAGATAGCTCAGTGGTTTGCGTACACAAGTTTCATCCGTGCGTTTCGGGTTCGATCCCTGGGGCGGGCTTGAGTTTGTCAAACATTGCACGATACACAAATTAATTCGGGCATGAAAGGGTTAATTAAAAATTAACCAATCGCATAACTAACCCTCTCATGCGCACTAGGCCCAAATGGACCCAACGCACATTGCGACTCGTTGTGTTTACTGAGTATGTCGTATGTCGTACGTTTGAACGTGCGTTGTTATTCGCTCGCATTGTGACGTTCCTTAAGGAACCGAGCAACAGCTCTCAGATAGCTCAGTGGTTTGCGTACACAAGTTTCATCCGTGCGTTTCGGGTTCGATCCCTGGGGCGGGCTTGAGTTTGTCAAACATTGCACGATACACAAATTAATTCGGGCATGAAAGGGTTAATATATAGTTGGAGTCCCTGCGCAATGAATCTAGGTTACGCCAAGGTAATATCGTGGTTCAAGCTAGAGTTTTCATTTGTGCCTGAAGTTAATGGTACTCCAAGCGTTAGGCTTAATCTTAACGTACGGTAAGGTAAATGGCATATAGTGATGATCTGGAATCGCTGTTGATATTACATTGTTCGTAAATCAGATTTACATTATCCATCAATTGAAACAGTGAAAAATATTGAACTCAGTGATTCTCAGATTCACACATAAACACAAACATAACATAATGTAAAGTAAAAAATATACAGTTGAGGGGCGTCCCCAAATCTCAGTTCCCCAATGGGACTCAAAAAGAGCTATTTTTTTGGTACACCAGAAGTAGGATTGATAACACTTTTCGCCAAATGAGACGTTCGTAACTTGAGCTTTGGGAGTTTTCGTGAAAGGCATCTTGGTGTAGGGAGTAGTTGGAGATTTCTAACGGTTACCAATGACCTTACATTGGATGGGGCTACTATACAAAAAGTAGTTGCCCAACTGTAATTGTTGATACATCACTAGTTCGGCCGTTGCAATATTTTATAAATATAAGCACAACAGACGAGATGGATGCCTTCAACACACACTTTCCCTGCACATTGAAGCTAAGAGCAACATTCGAAAGACTGAATGTGTTAGATATGAATTTACAAATTTAGTAATTCGCCGGGTTGGGTTACGGGCTTGTTACTATATTTTGGAATTGTAATTAAACGGGGTCACCGAGTCAAGCAATCTGATCCGGTTTGCTAAGTGAACCGGTGGCCGGTCGAAAGTGGTGACGCAAGTGACCCTGTTTCATCTCTGATATATACATATAATGCTTGCAAATACAAGCGCCCAAATATGACCACGTTCCTACCATCAAGTCGGTTTTATCTGTTTCTAAAACATGTGTGCCACTACACCAATACTCTACAGATTATTTCAAAAAGCGTAGACTAATCATTGCATTATAATCAAACAATCTATGTTTTATGTACCATTCGAACCGCATTTTCGACATGAGTCGGGTGGTGGTAAATTCAACGTAATTGGGTTACTGGTTAACTATTTAGCCTTAGTAGTGTTGGGCAACGACGGATTTTTCGTTGGCTGGTCGGCCATCACATTTGGCGAACAGCCGCGGGCCGCCCGGCTGGCGCACGAGGTGGTACAGCGGCATGCTGGCCGGGATTTCGGCCAGCATACCCGGCCGAAACCTGGCTGCCTGCCTCACACCTGGCCGCCCACTTTTCCGGTCGGGTCCCAACAATGGTGTTAAATTAAGCTGGCAACTGAAATATGCATGGTTTAAGGTCTTTCAAAAATTTTTGTGGCGTCAATTTTCAGTGTTTGAGCTTTGTGTATATAAAACTAATTACCAAGTACTAAGGTATACATACGTGTCCGTGTTCCTTGCTTCTCATGAATACTCCTTGAATCTTGAAACCTATTGAATTAATTACCGCCGCTTATGCTCTAGAAGTCATTCGGTGTTGTTTCGAAATTAGTCGCTCTAATGAGATGAACTGTTAACAACACCTGAAGAACATTGTATTTATATGTGTATCCATGATAGAGTTAGTTGCATAGAAGAATCTTGCAATAGAAATATTTCCTTGAATTTCGCCAATAATCTTAAAATTCTCAGATACGCATCTTTAAGTAGCCCACGCATTAACCATAATGATGCTGTTTCTATTTAATAGTTTATATATATGGCGGATGTTGGCAAAGGAACCTGCGACTGTACTTTTATGATATTGATTTTAGCAGCACTTGCACGCTCGCGAACAGAGATAAGATAATGAAAGAGACGAAACAAAAACAACAGAGAACAACACAAATAACAGACAAAGATCCAAGACAAACCCAAACATAGCAAAACCCCACAACAACAAAAGAAAAAAAACACGGGAGGCACGGAGCACCCGAGAAACCCGCCAACCGAAAAAAAAAACCCCCAAAACCCACAAACGCCCCCATATAACTTTCCGGCGACACCTCTGATGTAAAGATTTTCTTGCGATCCTGTGAGTCAAATCTGATCACTAGTGTAAAGGCAAATTTTCAAAATTTGACAGGAATCTTTGGTTCTTCGATCGCGGCAAAATACGGAGTCTCGCGAATAAGACATCGAGCATTGCTCTACTGCCAATATTCTTTGATTTTACTCAGATTAGCCTTGTAGCGCGATTTGTATTTTACGTAACAAATCCTACCAATTTTTTACCCTCATTATGCTTTCTCAATAATACCTAATACACAAATGTTTTCTAATGGAAACCCAACCTTATGAGCCGAGAAGTTTTCAAAAAAGCTCGCGTTTTTGGTTTCTTGGTGCAAGTTGAAAAATTCAGGGTTACTTCCACCAGAATTTTCCCTCTAATCATAAAGAACATGTTAAACTAATAGCATAAGAACGTAGGCGGTAACATTCGAAATTTCCATAGTCGCAACATCAGAATTATAATTTTAAAAACTTTTACATCGCAGAGCCCCAGTGCTTGCGGAATTGCAGTGTTCCATGTAAGTACAACTGCACTACCCGTATCCAGCTACCTAGTTGATATAGGAAAATCTATAGCCCATCTAGCCATCTACGTACAACTAAATATTGAAAAAATGCCAAAATTTCATAATTTTGTTACCCTAATTTAGCATTTATATGCCAGTTCAGTAGTACCTCAAACGAAGCAATCGTGTTCAACTGGTATAATAACGCCATATGGCCATCATTCACCTCAAGAAACCAGACACTCATTAATAATTGTTTCAATTTTACCTTGTTGATAAAACCAGGTTCCAGTTAAGGTTCCGGCAAAAAATCGAAGTTTCGGTTTCGGCTAATTCCAGTTCCTGTTTACTCACTGCGAATGATATATAAAATTAGGCATTTATCGAAAAAAATTTTTTAGAGAATTTTGGGTACCAAAATCGAAAAAATTGTCATAAAAAAAAACTCGTGAACATATTGAACCAGCACGTAGAACTGAGTCAAATGCTGATAAAATTGCTACTGTATCTTCAAAATTGACGAAATTCGGGCTGGACGAAACCTGACACTCATTAATAATTCTTTCAATTTTACCTTGTTGATAAAACCAGCTTCCGCGTAAGATTCCGGCAAAAATCGAAGTTCCGGTTTCGACTAATTCCAGTTCCTGTTTACTCACTGCGAATGATTACAAAATTAGACATTTATGGAAAAAATTTTTCGAGAAGTTTGGGTACCAAAAATCGAAAAAAAAATTGTCACAAAAAACTCGTGAACATATTGAACCAGCTCGTAGAACTGTGTCAAATGGTATTGCTATATCTTCAAAATTTAAACGAAATTCGGGCTGGTGGAACGCGCTAATTGAAAAGATTCGAATTTTTTCGTGAATTTGTATACACTGATCCCGTTTGGAAACCAGAAATTCCGAAAAAAATTTCCCGCAACTGTAAAGTTTTATGTATACGAACGGCATTGACCAGATTAATCAGTTCACCGAAATGGAAATATTCTTACGAGCGATCTTGCACAAAAAATTCAAATTTGAATCAATGAGCAACCAGGGACCAAATTATTAACGCCAGACCGTTTATAGTTTCTAGCATTTCAACCATAATTTCCATGTGAACATAGCATATATGTCAAATGTTTAGGTTAAGACAATCAATTAAAACGGAGCGAGTAATTTCCTCATATTGCGCTTGTGAAAAAATCAAAAAAGCGGATAGACCAAATAACCCTGAGAGGCGGAAATAAAATGCAGGTCGTACCGTCCTCGATAAACTAAGCGTAAGCTAAAGTCCTTATATGAGCCATACACTAACCCTAAGCCTAATTCGGGGGAATGCCGCACCCGAAATTCCCGCGCTAAGCTGGTCTTCTTTCTAATATTATAACGTGCCGTCCCTCAGGATTACTTGGGCCGACCAAACAATGGGCACTTGAACACCTGAGCATCCTAATAAG
Source organism: Trileptium ribeirensis (assembly GCA_030248225.1). Taxonomy (NCBI): domain Eukaryota; kingdom Metazoa; phylum Nematoda; class Enoplea; order Enoplida; family Thoracostomopsidae; genus Trileptium; species Trileptium ribeirensis. Next base: position 21,287 of record JASANE010017873.1, read on the forward strand.
CTAATTTGGCCAGCTTGGGTCATTTTTTGCGCTTCAAATTTAATAACTCGGCATATATTGGCCGTAGAGTCGCATTGGTGGCTAAATCCATTTCATCAGTGTCACCTTGTGGCTAAATCACTTTTTCAGTAATTCACATGGTGTAATTCGATAAAATGCATTTCTCTCACTTGTGAATGCTCGAAGACCAATACATATAATAATTCCAGCTCAAACTGCAAAAAATATCTAAAATAATGAAACCGATTCCCTTTGGGGATTTCGGGCAGACAATATTGAGATAGCGGATATTTTTGATCGTTTTATAGCATAAATCGGACCGCGTGATGACGATGCTGTCATTTTTAGAGCGATCAGGTCTCCCACGTTGAGATATTTGAAGTTGTGAAAAATATGAGTTTGGGTGGTGAATTCATGATACCGCATACTCTGCGAATGTTTACCATGTAGCAATTCTTTACAGGTCGCTCGACTCAGCGGTTGGGTTTCCATTAGAAAACATTTGTGTATTAGGTATTATTGAGAAAGCATAATGAGGGTAAAAAATTGGTAGGATTTGTTACGAAAATACACAAATTGCGCTACAAGGCTAATCTGAGTAAAATCAAAGAATATTGGCAGTAGAGCAATGCTCGATGTCTTATTCGCGAAAAATCTTGGTATTTTGCCGCGATCGAAGAACCAAAGATTCCTGTCAAATTTTGAAAATTTGCCTTTACACTAGTGATCAATATTTGTACTACAGGATCGCAAGAAAATCTTTACATCAGAGGTGTCGCCGGAAAGTTATATCTAGAGGGATGGGGCAGCGACTCATTGTGGAGTCAACTCAACAATCTGAGGGTTGCATTTTAAATTTTTTCTACGGTTGTACACTGCGGAGCAACATCTATAACTGGGGCATGGCTCCCAGTGCCTCCACCCACAGTGTCCTTATATTCAGAAATTTCCAATTTTGTTGTTGATGACAGGGAAAATATTTTGGCCTATACACAAAGCGTTGCCATAACCAGGGTAAAATGATGTTGATGGATCTTTACGTGCTACGTTATTTAAAGACGATGTATGGACAATTCCTCGAATGAGTTAGGAGTATAAGATTTTGTATTCGCAGTAACCACTGACGCAACTTTGCATTAATCAAAAACTTGAAAATCTCTGTTCAGCGAGCGTGCAAAGTGCTGCTAAAATCAAAATATTTCCCCAATGTTGCATGAAATTTCGGCTGGAATGTATTAAATATGCAGCGCCGTCTCAGTCACACAGACTCCCCGGTGAAAGGCTGTGATAAAGCATCCAACACTGAAAAGTTAATTACTGATAAATGGTTTTACATCGTAACCAACATCCTGTGCCCCGGATAGAGGTCTATAACAAACAAGCTTCACGGTTGAGCAAATTTTTTGAACCGGTGGGTACTCGTTTAGTGGCGATACATTAGCCTCGGATTTCCGCCTGTACCCAGGGGCTCAAAATATTTTTGCGTGAGAACGCCACAGCGTGGGAGTTGTATCGTTAAAAAAGGGCAGCTTGACACTAGGCTTCAAGGAAAAGCTCCCCAACTTAGCCTAACGATCATATGAGAATTTGATACTAGGCTTCATTGTGGATGCTCCCCAACTTAGCCTAACGATCATATGAGAATATAAGATTAGGCTTATTCTATAGATCGATAACAACATTGCCTCATTTCAGTTATGCTCCTCAAAACATCTCATTGTTTATAAAATATTTAGATAGCTTCTCAATTGCCACGGAATATTTTTTCGATGACAGCTGCAATGCCGATTTGTGTTTCTACGCATATAGGTAAAAAACTTCTATATACTTTGTTCTGTGTAAATGTGCAATGACAATCTCCAGTAGATTTGTTGATAGGACCGATCGCTTCAGCGTAACACATTTTTAACTTTCTATAACCAATAGGAACAACAAATTTTACTGTAAATAATTTGTTAAATTACAGCAGTATACTCGAATTTGTATATATATTAGAAACACTTCATTTTCTTATGAGTAATGTAAATGGCT
>JASANE010017875.1:0-28259 GCA_030248225.1 Trileptium ribeirensis
TCCTATTTCTGCAGTACAAAACTGTCAAAACACTGATGATCAAACTGTAAGCAGAAGATGCTAAGTTCTAATTAAATAGTACACGCAACAAAAACTAGTATATTATTTCTGTACCGGGAATATAGGAACCTCGTGTGCTGTGCATTGTATACACTAGTAACTCGCAAAGCGAACTGAGCAAGCACAGCTACTCTACGCTAAATTAAAATTTTGAATATTTTTGTAAATCCAACTCCCTGAGCCCCTTTAAAGTAACCATAACACACAGATAATATTATAAAGGCTATTTTTGATCAAAGTCGTAGCACCCTTTATTTACTCCTCCGATGAGCTAACAGACGACAACTTTTGAAATTTATAAATCACAAATTTTAAGAAAAATTATAATTCGAAGAGTAATTTTTACTTGCATGGTCCCGATACTTGCCCAGTCTGATGAATACCATAAAAATACAATTGCTTTTATCGCACTCAGCAATCCCGAGCACCTATAGACGCGTTATAATCACCTACATACATCTAATATTAATCATTTTTGATGCTAGAATACACCAAGTTCTGTTATGGTACCGTCCCGTAGGGTTACTAGCATGGGCAATGTAGAGTTAAAATAATAAAATAAATTCATTAAACTGGTTAAATAACACTGTTGTAATCCCATCCTTCATCAGCAACAAGCAAAATTTCTAATTTATGTAAAAATTATGAAAATTCAACTTTTTTGACGCTATTTTTGGAATTTTAACTCATAGCTTGAAAATGGATGCTCTGACAAAAATGCATACCCGCAAATTCATAGCTCTCGATACGTCTGCATGTTTTGATCCCATGTTTCTGGTAAGACTTGTAAACTAAAATATTGGGTTACCCCAAATGGCCAAAGTCAAACAGTCTCCAATTCGCGTCAGTTTTGCGAAAATTTAGGTAGGAAATTATGAGAGCAGAGTAAATACAAAGCTAAATGCACAACTACATTTCATGACGCATCCAATAAAAAAATGCAAAATCCATCAATGTGACGAAGAGGTGGAGATAAAACAGTATTTTTCCCAAATAGACAATATTGCAGGAAACTAAGCCTGCTGTTTAATTCTATGAGTATTCTTATTCTATAAGTATGCACGAGTGCATTAGGGAAGAGTATGAGTCTTCCCTGCACTCACATATTAGGCCCTAATGCACTGTTGGTATAAGTCATAGTTCCAGTATGGCGTCTTATTTACTCAGAGATTTGTCCGAAAGCACGCGATGAGTACCAATGAGAGAGATAATAAGAGTTTGAACGAGTAATTAGCACAGCCATGCTTACATATCTGACAATGCCGGTCAACGGTACAACCAGCCTATGCGTGTTATCTAAACAACTAGTTCAATCTAGAACAAAATGCAGCACCTGTTCCATCGTCGAAATATTAGTGTCGTCACCGGCTGATTGCATTCTTCGATCAATAATAGTCTTTGTAAGATTTCGAATTCGCTCGTTAAGTAATATAATCGGAAAATAGAGTTGACCAAACAAACTTGCATACATTAATACCCAAGCAACGATGCATCCAAAAGCAAACGGTGTAATATTCGAATCAACGGCAATAACCGACAGCGCACATGTAAAGCCAAAAATGAGAACACCGGTTACGAACAGATTCAAGGTGTGCCACGCACCGTTGAGAGCGGAAACGATATTAAAAAGTTTCTAAAATAATACATAATATTTATTTTTTGCCACTATGATCCAAATTTAGCTTGCAGTTAGAGCCTGGGTCTGTGTCTAATCTGTACATGGTGACGCTCCAAGGTCTCAGGGGTAACCAGGCTCGGCGGAGGTCACCTCTGGCAGTGGGAAGGAAGGATGTGGTGCGCCAATGGGGTAGGTGGTACCCCCAGGGAGGGTACACCTGAGCTCGAAGAATGGAGGTGAGGGTCCGAGGCCTCAGGGTAAAAGGTAGCCCCTTGAAGCCCTGCTTCGGTATGTATGGCTTATTCGGTATGCAGTGGTTCCACGCATCTTATCGAGGTTGGCATATTACCGGCGGTATCTTAATACCACTAGTTCTGTCAAGCCTTTTTCAGTAGAGTGTTTCCTATGATTGAAACTTGACTTCAGAAAAGGAACCCTTCTCACAAGGCAAAAACGCATCCCGAATCATTCGTATACTACAAAAGATATCGCGGCACCATATTTTTTTCGTCCTAAAAATGTCAGAACGAATTTGACACAGAAATTGGATGATCAACAACAGCAGAATAGCCAGACAGAAATGACTGCACCATAATGCTTTAATTTTATTGATCAAGAGCCGATAACATTAGACTCGACTGAAGTGTGTAAACTCTTCAGATAAAAGTCTTGCTAATCGCAGCGGCACGTCGTAGTCATATTCGACTCAACCCATTCTACCATCGCCTCAGGCTTATTGCCATTGTCGGTCATAAACACGATTTACCTCATTTCTTAGACCGCCAAATTTGGTCCCTGTTATCTTCTTGAACCAGAAAATCTGGACCCCAACGTTCTTGTATCATCAAATCAAGAGTCAGTGTCGCAAATTTAGCATTAACGCTCTGGGAGATGGGAACAGGAACATGGTCACTACACTTGGTGGTCCAGTAACATGCAGGTAGCTCATGTTTATGACAGGTAATGCAAATTTATAGACTTCGTTTGTAAGGAAGAATACGACCCTAAACTACCGTTAATAATGGAAATCCGTAGCGTCACGTTATTAAGAAGACAGGGTTATTACTGTTCAAATCAATGCAAAAACTAAAATACAGGAAACATAAATTAATGTTTCGTACCAGTCGTATCAAAGTAATAAAAGTGCGAGAAATTACAACCTAAAAGATTCAAGTCACTAAGACGTAACCCATTTTGTAAATGGGTAAAGTTTTCATACGGTGTGCGAATTACGAGGCTGAATGTGTTTTTAAACCAGTAAGATAGTGTGCTCAGATGTTTAATCAAATAATTATATTTTTATTTCTAATTATATATAAACAAATTTAAATTATTTTAAAACTAGGATTTTTGGAGTTAAATTACAACAGTTTATTGTTTAAAGGCTGCGTAAGCGTAAGGATGAGGCGCAAAGGGGGCCACACCTGGCCCACCCGCGCTAAATATAGTACCTGCGATATATTACAATGATGTTTATGTTATTTATATTTTATTTTCGGCGCCCGCGCGCCGATGCCTCTGGTGTCAGCATCCAAGAGGGTGGGTGGAAGGAATGGTGGCGGGGCACCCCACACCCATCCATGCCTCATATTGACCTTACGATATATTTAATGAGTTTTATTTTTGGCAGCTAAATTTTAATTACTTGAGGTATCCGCTGTCCGCGTGATCATACTCCGCCTCCCCCCTCCCGACCAGAAACATATTGCCCCAAGCCTGCGTTTCAGTTTATATTTTTTCCTTTACAAATATACGCCTCATTTTATTAGTTTTGCGCCTACGGCTCGCCATAGAGGTCAACCAACTTGCCAGGGATGACGGTGTCTACGTCTCGAACAAGGAAGGTAAAGCTCCCACCTCAATCTATGAGCATGTAGTGCCCTCTTTATAATAATATTTATTTATTTTGTTTATTTTATTTGTATTGTATAGTTGCTCACTACTATACAATACAGATAAAATTGTATAGATGCTCAGTATAACTTACCTGCAGTTGCTTTTGGTGACCGTTAATCGACTGACTCGTCCATTTTTGTTCTTGAACTGCACTTTCAAACATTTGACAAGCAACGATGCAGTTTGAAATCATTGCGGTTTCAACAAGAATGGTAAAATAGTTCAAGCCTGGCAGACAAAAGAAAAAGAATATAGGTAAATGAATTTTATACATTAATATGAAGCAGCTAAAGGTACACGGCGAAGCTTGATCCATTTCTTGTATTTTCAAATTGTCTCACTAACAGATATTTATCCTGTATACTATTATTCGGTTTTACACAAGCTTCAGAAGCAGGATATTTCACATCATACTTTAACCAAATACACCAACCGTTCTATCTGAACACACAGCAATTTGAAATTTTACTGATAATACGCTGTGTCGACAACAATTAAGTCACGATTTGACATGAATTTGATCGCTTTAGTAAATCAAACTATTGTTTACAAAGGTTCAAAGCACACTAGAAAGGAGAATTCAGGAAAAAACTAACGCCGAACTATAGCCGTATGAATCTAACGAAGGACTACAATAAAATACCTTTGAAATCAAAGTGAATTTCATATATTTAAATCAAAAATTCCAAGTTTTTCTTTACATTTAGATAAATGTTATATCAGAATTGCTAGAAAAATTTTCTATATCATAAGTTTGCAAATTTTAAGGCTGAATTTGGGGTTCTAATTCAATATATTTTAGATACTCGGAATTGGAATCGAGGAAACATGTTTATTTGGACACACTTAGTATCTTTACTAACCAGAAACGCTCACAGTGATTTTTCATATCAACTACAGTTTAGTTCAACTTTAAAAGAAACATATTTTTACAAGTCATTTCTGCAGTTATTAACACACTGTATTGTTTTTACACTCATGCAGTGTCGCTTTCGATGAATGTATTGCATAATAAAAGCAGGATTGAGTATCCTTATGATATTACCTTGGGTTTCTTAATGAACCTGACAAAGTAATATTTAATAAAACACACTACCAAACTAAATACCACAACATGTCACCGCGTGTCCTGTTAGTGTCAAGCAGCGGTGGGCGTTAAAGGGTTAATTGCAACGATTAATCTTAAAATCATAGCAAGTTATTACAAGTGTATGCGCTGTCGGACAAATTAGATTCTTTCGAAATAGTCGGAAATTCTTCAACATTTCATTTCCCATTTTATGAATTTGCATTATTTTAGTACAAAAATATGTCGCTATAAAAGCGTCAAGTGTCAAGTTTACTTCCCTACCTGCAGTGAGGACTGTGTCACAGAAATAAAACGAAGCCATTAATGTTGGCGGCCATCCATTGTCCATATTGAACGGGAAGCGAACGATATGAATTGCATTAAGTGATAATGCAATTCCATTAAATATCGCCCCAAATATAATGTAGAACAGCGCAATAGTGTTGTAGATACGATACAACCGTGGACCTTTAAGACATTTGGCGCCGCTTCCCGATTGAAATAAGATCACTTGTTGACTGAAGCCTTCAAGCTTACAATATTGAACCCAATGAAGATAAACGAGTCCGAAAATAGCTCCAATGCTCCACTGCTGAAATAACACTTAGACGAGACGGGAATAAAAACTCAAGTATCGCTGTGTAGTTTTAGATTAACGGTACCCTCCTTACTTCTAATTCAGCGCCCCATACGTGGCAACGATGGCTTCGGTCTGATACAATTTATTTTTACTTTTATGGAACATATTCCCACAACGCACGTTGAACACGAGAAATAGTCGTGCTAAACCATACTTGCTCATAGTGGAAGCAGATGGGGCTTACTCTTTCAGGCGTTTGATCTCCTACACCTCGGCACGAAGCCTAAAATTTTATAAAAAAATCGGCAAAAAATAGGACAAAACACGAAAAATGCACAAGTTGGCAAAAAGTAGAGAATATTTTGGCAAAAACTGTGGAATATTGGCAAAAATAGAGAACACTGAGCAACAGTAGGGAAAATTATAAACTTTTAAAAAATTTCTTTAAAAACATCTATTTTTTAAAATTTCATGAAAATATTCCACCGCCTATAACCACACAGCATGTAGGCTGACCTTCTGGGTAGCCGAAAGCCGACCTTCCTAACCGCAGCTCCCTCCACCATCCTTCCGGCACCTCAAACCTAGAGCATATATGGTGCTAAACTTAACCACTACTCTATTATTCGATGGCGATTAACAGGTATACTACGTCAATGATATATCATATCTACTCAATATCAAATTTTTATAATAAGAGTAGCATGTGCTTATAGTGACTCGCTTGCGGAGAATCAAAAAATTCCCTATAAAGACATTTTATTATATACATCCTCATTTGTTTCACAATTTGACCGGGGCCAAACTATCAATTCACCGTAACGACATTTTCACTATAACCGCATCAGCTATAGGCATATTCCACTGTTGTTTCACAATTTGTCCGGGGCCAAACTATCAATTCACCGTAACGACATTTTCACTATAACCGCATCAGCTATAGGGATATTCCACTGTTGTTTCACAATTTGTCCGGGGCCAAACTATCAATTCACCGTAACGACATTTTCACTATAACCGCATCAGCTATAGGCATATTCCACTGTTGTTTCACAATTGGACAGGGGCCAAACTATCAATTCACCGTAACGACATTTCACTATAACCGCATCAGCTATAGACATATTCCACTATTGTTTCACAATTTGACCGGGCCCAAACTATCAATACCGTAACGAAATTTTCACTATAACCGCATCCGCTATAAGCATATTCCACTGTATATTCTATTTTAGCCAGCTTCTTATTCTAAGGACTATAATCATCAAAGGAACTTGAATTAATCTAGTCATGTAACAATTACGCGCAGCGTGGTACCGAAGGTCAACCGGTCACTGCTTTTAAAGACGATTCACCAACAGCGTCAAATTGAAAGAATTCCTATAATTTGCAGAATACAGCGATCTAAGTTCTATCGTAACTCATAGTTTAGCCAAAAATAAACAGTAAATATTATGCAAATATCAAGAATTGTCTGAAGCGAATGGTTGAATGAATGAACGAAAAGAAAAATCCGTAAAGTGTAACAATTTTTACGTCAGAAAGGATGTAAAATAGTGTGATATCGTGAGGAATGAGTGCCATACTCATCTTCAAGATGCCTTTACCGGCTCTTGTCAATATAGCATCGCACTGCCCCGATCAATGAAACCAAAGACAGCCGATAGGTATGAAAATAAAGTAACATTCAGACATTCAGCAGTGAGTATAGAACTTACAATGTACAAAATTTTGAACAACGATTCTACGTCAATTGTAATGGGTCCACGAGAGATTAAGTATGCGTTTACAATGGATACGATCTTTACTCCAATCACTACAAAAACCCAGATGATCAGTCCGCCCGATGCTAGTCGATTGCTAGCAACAGTCGATGCACCAAAAAATCGAATCATGTACATTAACGCTCGATTGTGTGATACAAACTGCTCTGACGCAGAAGGTTTACCGTGCATTGGCTTTGTAGTTTATGATATGGATAGTGTATAGTTTATTAAATTGGATAATTGGACTTGAATAATATGTTTCAAGTAAACACGATGATTAAATAGTTAAGGTCATCGATATCCGAAAATGTACACAACAACCTAGATATAGAGCAGCTGTGGTTCTAGCATATGCGAAACCAAATGAAGCAGACCCGAATCCATTGCAACAGCCTTGGCGTTCAATATGGCCGATGCTAGATTATTGCTAGCAGTAATCGCTACTCCAAAAAGCGGCATCATGTTCATTAATGCTCGATTGTCAGCAACAAACTACCTGGGCACAGAAGGTTTAAGAATACGATGAACCGGTCCTGTAGTTTATAACAGTAATAGTACCGAAACTTATTTTAATTAATAGATTAACTTTTTTCAAATAGACGCAATGTTAATTTAGTCTATCAAAATCAGAAAATACGCACAATAACCTAAATATAGAGCTGTGTAAGTAGTTTTGCGATTCCAAATGAAGCACAGCAAAATCCAGTGCAAGTGAGCCGGTAAATCCGGACAATGTTAGCAGAAGGCTAGTGGTAACGGCCGCAAACTGCACTGACACAGAAGGTTATGGCGGACTAGACTTGAGTAGTTTATGACATAAATAGTATATAAAAAGATTACCTTTTTCAAATGACCATCATGTTAAAATAATGTACAATCAGCATAATATAGTATCGATTAATATATCAATGTAATCCGTGTTCGCTTCACAGAGCAAAACGGCGTTGGCTTAAAACGTTGCCATCCCAATCTCATAAGATCATTGTCTGTTCGCATTTAATGTTACCAATTGTTTCGATTCATCTCTCTGTGATGTTTATAGATATAAATTACACGGTGATTGTACGATCGAAAAGTTGAGGCACGGTAACCTGGATCACCGTATGTTACTTCTTGTAGGTGTATTGCAATAGTATTTGCGAAAGAAAATTTTTGGTTCTAACACATCGAGATGTTATCTAATGGCTCATTATATTTGAAGACTGTGTAGAAACTGATGTCTGTACAAAGATCATTTAACAAAATACTAAAATCCTACGTTGGAGCACTAGCATTGTTTATCTCAAACCAGTTCACGATCTCAAACACGAGGACTGCAGATAAATTAAGATTTTTACTTATATACGCTCATAGATCAAGTATATAGCTCATCAACATGTGTTTTGATAGACAAACGAAGTAATTCGAAAAATCTGCATTATTTGTAAAAAAATTATGTTCGTACATAACAAAACCCTATCCGTGCTCGCTCAACTTAGGGTACCAATTTCAGAATTGTTAACGCTGAAATTTACCAGCTTCAATTAATGAATTTGGTAAAAGAACATACGTGTTGTACACACCTAGATTTTGATCACTCACAACTTTCATGTAGAATATCTACGGCATTAAGGTTTCGCTAATCAACGTTATGTCGTAACAAGGTAACCTTTGTGTTTTGTTAGATCATATCGAATTTGGGGTAACACAGCATTTCAATGATAAATTAGCCAGTGAAACTGTGGGGGAAAACGAAGTTATGCGCTGTGTTGTAGCTTTGTATGTGTATTCCGCCAGTGTGTAGACAAATGCTTGCAGATTCGTTGTCATGCATTCGATAAGTATGGTAACCAGTGCCTTTCCAAGCTAACGTATGGCGTGAAAAGTGTGGGGATACTGACAAATGGGAGTTGAAAGTTATAGCTTTTTAGGAACAGGTGAGGAAATTCAAATATCGGCAAATGTTCGCATTTGCCGATATATAATTCATCTACGAACATATATTTCCAAAGCCATAACCCTACACACGGAACAAATCTCGCTAAGCTGCTGTATATTATACAAGAGATAACGACATGTTCCTATGGCCACAAACACCTATAAGACAAGGGGCGCCCCACCCCACCCCGAATTATGCCTGGGGGAACGGCCGTGCAGGTCGTCTCCCAGAAATATAGAAAATTGGTCAATCATGTATGCATATTAAGAAATATGTCTGGCGTCCTCATAAAATTTAAATTCATTCATTGTCGTTTCATGATACATAAATCTTATTTTATTTTGTCTTATACTGATTTAAAAGATAGACAGCTTAAGCCGATCAGAGCAACTCAAGCATTTAGTTACTGTTGGATTATACCCTAATAGAAGACATTAATTAGGGAAATGCATGTTTCAACCTTGTACTTGTTGAGCTCAAAGACCAATGTTCTTGCTAACAGTGTTATGTTATAGGCTAGAGTATGCGCCACAAACGAATTATACATAGATTGTGATACGTACTATACTGAATAAGAGATATCATAAAATATTGAAAACCAAAAAAATTTCGACCATTTAATAAAAATTAACAAAATAGATCATACAGCTAGTGTTTACAATATTTACCTTGTAATATATGCATTCCGTGGAATTATGTTGCAACGCTAATACTTCCGCAACAAATGGAGGTATTTCGCTAATACTATCTACTGGATGCGTTTAAAGCTATGCGTCCACTTCTACAATGTTATGGATATAGCTATGTCTGTTCGCGAGCAGGTCTCAAACAATATATATAATGTTTCAAGCTCGTTTGAGTCCGTTTTGGTTATGATCGCTTGGAGCTAGGTTGTTATTAAACCGATTTAGCCCAAATTTTCACGGTATATATGACCTTAGATGGCTTATTTGTGGAAGCAGTATCACTTTGATAAACGCTCGTGCAAGAAAAGAACCGGGAGATTAAAATTTCAGTGTCAAATGTAAGAGCAAACTTTGTTGCGTCTTTTCGGTTTATAGCACCGATTCGGAACTAATCGTAGTAAATAAATAGTTTTATATACCGTTTGAACCGCATTAACAAATGTGTCGAACGAAATCAAAATTAAAGAATTAAACAGCTATGTCCATTTCAGTGAAAATTAAGGCTTAACCTGAGCCTTGGCTTAAACCAGTAACTAATGAAACCAACAGACTTTAACACCATTCGACTCAGGTTGTGAATGTGGTTCGAATGGCATATAACATTTACAATAAAATATTCGGTGCCGTGGATATCCATAAAAACCGAACAAATTGTCATAGATACAGTTCTAATGGAGATTTTTTAACGTATCGGCTGTCTGTAACACTACAGCACGTAGAGCAAAATTAATGGCCTTTCTTTCATGTTGCCCATATTCGTACTGGAGACGTATAAACTAAAAAAGCCATTATTGTTATAATCTGATATAACCTGTAAACAGTGACCCGAATTGACCCATATGTTCACACCTTATAATCATTACGTTTGCTACATTGGAGTTTCACAATTCAGAGTTACATATTTAATGTTGGGTTGTACGGGAGAAAGTGTCGTACACAGTCGTAAGTAATCTCATGACTTCGAACCCGGAAGGGGGTAACTTCTCTTCAAATCTTCACATGTCTTCGGAATCCGTAAATTAAGTAGCATATATACTAAAATGACCGATTGCAAGGAGGCTACTTGTGCCTACAGTTACCGCTCTAGACTCGTACGGGCTAAAAAGTTGGGGAAACGAAGACGACGACGCCCCTCTGTTTACATCGAAAATTTTTATTTTTATTTTTCATTTAGCTTGATTTCATTATTCAGGAATGATGTTGTAACAATTCAGAAAAATTACACAAGCTGTGTACAAACCAAACTGTTTGACCAATAACCGCAAAAATTTGTTCAGATATTTCTTATCGATGAGTTTGAATCCTAAATGATAGAATGGACCATCGAATGTATTTACCACAAAATGCTTATACATTTACGACAAGAGAATATAACCAAATTAGCAACATATAAAATTTCGAAGTAATAATAAAAATGTGCAAATACTTTAAATTTTAATACGAGTTTTTGAATTTCACAAATTTACTTTTTAATATACTGACCATTTCGTGTTCCTTATTGAAGTGTATTCTATGATACAAAGTTCAGTTTGGTTTTCTGTCTGTAAATATCTAGCAGGAGAAAGATTCCAAAATCTGGAAAGCCCACAATTTGAGAAACATCATCAAAGAAGTCCGCAAATCATAGCTGTCATTCCACGATCAGTATTCAGACGCGACTCATTGGAATAAAGATGTAATTGGCTATGATACGACAAAATGGTTATCATAGCCTTATCGGCCTATGTTTCTAGAATTTTACGGACACTCCTATTACCGACACCTTTACCCCTAAGTCAAAATTATCAAACATTTGAGAAAAACTATAAAACACCTTGGCTCTCACACAGCGTTTTGGACGATTGCATGATTATCACTACTCATTTTCAGTGGACAACTAAAAGACAAATCTAAAAAGACAGAGATTTTCTGCTTTTGCACTACTTCATATTTTGAAAGAGCCTAGTCTTGACCTCGATTCATGGATATATGCAGTTCTTCAAATTAACATTAACATCAAATTGACATTGATAAATAAAACATCATCAAGATGGGTCGGCAAGTAAAGCTGAGTCAAGCTGAGGCGCGTGAGCTATATCCAGGTTGTTCCATCTCCTGTACACTAAAGCTAAACTTGAGTCTTAGGCGAAGGTAAGGTTCCTATCTAGTGCTTATGCTAAGATTAAGTAGAATGTTGACGCCCCTAACCCCTAATTAAACTGTTATTTTTAAAGATATGGCGTCTCGCATCTCAGCTTGACTTGGGGAAATAGAATGGATGGATCCTGCATTCTATTCATAGCAGGGAAGATGAGAAGCGTGCCATATTTTTGTTAACATTCTTATGATTATAATTTCACCTGCATTGACGTCTAGATGCCCGTGGTATAGTATCTTTGTTGACATATTAATTCAATGCAAGAGAAATAACATTTCCTCAAATCAAAACTATTTACAATAATATAAGTAAAATAGGGAGCTGACTATAATCTGCAAGAATTTAAAAGGTTTAATAATCACACCTACCAAATGTCTTTAAATCACTTACTAGAAAATACAACGATAAAGCTATGTTTGTTTCGTTGAACAGGGAACGAATTATAAAGGGAGGCACATGGTCATATTTTCTGTGGAAAAAACATTGTATACGTTCGTATGCGCATCAAGTGATATGTATACGATTATGAACGATTGGAATTTCTTCCCGTTTGACCCGTGAAGCAATTACAAATATACTAGGATCTATGTATATGTGTAAATGATTGTATTCCGTTCATTTCTAGTGATTCGTCACAACAAATGATTAGTTAATGTAGGCATAACGAACTGTAACATTCAGAGCTAGCAATAGCAGACCAGACGATTATCAGTCGCTTTCTAATCAGACAGATCATTACCAGAGTTTCCAAGTTTAATGAAATGCAAACATACGAGAATCGTGCCAATTAGTTGCATTTAGTTGCATCAGTGTTATATTGGTTTCTTTGCCAACTTTTGTTACAGTCTGCACAAGATGATCTAGTACTGTTGGTATTAGATAGTATGGTAGATGATAGCATGGCAGGCCGGTAATAGAAGTGGTATATGACCTATATACCGTGACGATAATTCATGATGTATAATATAACTGCATCAAGAGTTAATAAGACAATTTTTGCAGAAGATTATGACGCTCGATCTTACTTGTGTGATGTCCCATATCTAATGAAGAGGTCGACTTTAGACTGCTCCTGCTTTAGAAATTGGCCGGATGCCCATTCCCTTCGCCAAAAAATTCTTTTTGGATACTGGCTGCCTCTTATCCCCAAGGTTTCTTGAAGGTGCCAACTATCGGCCCAGTAATAGCCGATGAGATTTTAGTGCAGTATTAGAACCTTGCCGCGATTGCTACTACTCCTCTAATCTCGTTGGTTTTTAGCGACTTGACAGTTCGTACTCTACTCAAAAACCTTCGGGATGGGAGTAGTCAGTACCCCTATAGAATTTTCGGGGTGCTCCTGCATCCTTAGTGAGGTAGGTCGAGAAACGACTACATGATCGGATAGAACAATTCGACAAGTAAGACAAGAAGCAACGCCACGTTTTGTACCAATTTCACTCAAATTCATGAAATATCTGACACCTATGTCAATTTTGTTGAACGTTTTTGACGTAATATTTTACACACCCTGCGCCTATTTCTGTTAGTATGTAGTTAGTAAATGTCATTTTGTTCTTTTTTAATAAACATAGAAAGACGTAAAAGTTTGTATCTCAAATATAACATTTTTTAGAACATTTCAATACATAAACCTGTAATGAATATAGCCAAAGAGGACCATAAAAGAAAAAATCTGTGGAAGTTTAAGACATTCGGTCATACTCTTCTACAATTTTTTTCTTATGGACCCTTTGTCCGTAATAATTACGGGCTTGCGTATTGAAATGTTCCAAAATCTGGTATATTTGTGATGCAGAATTTGAGACCCTATTATGTCTATGCGTGAATAAACTTGCGGTGATACCATGAACGCTCCCATCTTGTAATACCGATATCGAATCGTAAAACCTTGTTACAGAAAATGTGTTGAATTGCATTCGGTTTTTCGCTAACAGAAAATTGGCAAAATCAAATCTAAGTGCCAGAAATTATACCTCTATTATTAATTTGCAAAAATTAATTAATATTATTATCAATTATTAAAAGCTATTATCAATTGGCAAAAATTCTGTCACCTAATGCCTAACAAGATTGCATATAACTATATGGGATTCGCGAACAAATTGAACACAGTAGTGACGTAACAAGGAAATAGATCCTATAGCTAAGATCTTGGTGTTCGCGAAGAAAGCCCATTTAGTTATAATCCCACAAATTTTCGTGCTCGAAAATTTTAATTTAACTGCAATTTTTGCGAAATTAAAATGCCTAGATTTCAATCACAGAGCTCTGCGTTCGCGAACAGTTTTACATCGGGTTTGAAAGGCACAAAAAACATTCTGTAACAATTTTATAGGAAATTACGAAAAAGAATGGTTGGCGGGGTCACTGTAAGTTTACTCACGCATGATTAAAGCAGAAAAATAACATTTAATACTAACAGAAAGGGAAACAAGATATATAAAATATAGCATGAAAAACATTGAACGAAATTGAGATAGGTCTTCTGGTGTTTCAGGGATCTGGCTGAAACTGGGAAAACTTATGGCATTCCTACTTGTCTTACAGACTGAATAATGCACTCAATCTTAAGCCTTAGCACCGAAAAGTGATCGGAGAACAACATTTTTTCACAAATTGCGCTGTAGTACATAAGGATTTCAAATAAAATGTGACAGTTTCTACAATTCTGGAACTTTGAAGTTTTTTAAACTGTAATTATATACTGCATTATCATACTGCATTAGGGAGTTAATATATAAAAATCTCCATACATTATATAATACAAGCTTCGCGTTAGTTTAAGACAGATTGGATCAAGACTTTAGACAGGGCCCAAAGATTAAAAATTATTTGAGAACAATTTTTATAAAAAAGAATTTGTCTTGAATAAGTGAGTAAACTCATAGTGACCTTACCAACTATCCTATTTTGTAATAACCGATATTAAATCTCGAACCCTTATTACCGAAAAAGGCTGAATTTCATTCGGGTTTTCACTAACCGAAAATTGACAAATCAAATCCAATCACCAGAAATTATACGTTGTGTTCGCACAGAATTACGGCGTTTTCAATTTGCAGAAATTCGATTCCTAAATGCCTAATCTTTCTATTTGGATTCTTCAATGTTCGCGAACAAATTTAATGGAAAAGTGACGTCACAACAAATTGATGCTATAGTTATGCCTGGGTCAACTTCAGTTGTGTACACCTGGGTTGTTTTTTGTCAAGTCAATTCACGATCGTAAAAATCGATAACTCATACAAATCACGATTATTAGCAGCAACACATAGGCGGTATTCGTAGCCACTATTTTACGATTTAGCATCGCATTTTGCTGACCGCGAACAAGTGAAACGCGATTACTAATCGCGTTTATCTCGTATACTATAATGTACAATTAGACTGCAAACATTGCGGTCTGATTCAGAATGTCATTTGATGAACGTGGACAAACGTGCGTAATGGACAAATGTGCGCTAGTGCAAGTTGCATTCATACACCACAGAGTCCATGTTCGCGTTCACTAAAATGCGAACACCAACGTCAAAACTGGGAACGCGAATTTTGCGCGAATCAATACGTGATTTTGACAAAACAGCAACCTTGATTTTCGCACCAAAGCGCACTCACGCATTAAGGTCTTGGTATTCGCGAACAAAAATGCTTTGTTATGATTCGACAAATTTTCGTTCTACAGAATTCGGATAATTTTACTTGAATTTTCGCGAACACGAATTGACCAGATTTTCATCGCGCGCAGTGTGTTCGCAAACAGTTTTGTGCGAAATTTCAATTAACCAAAAAGAGTTCGGATAAAATTTTTATGCGAAATTACAAAATAGGATGGTCGGTGGGGTCACCTTAAATTTACTCGCGCATTATTTGCATAATTCGTAGATGCGCTCGATGTCGACACTTATACACACAACGCCGCTGAATATGTGGCTAAAACCATCTACACAGAAGTTTGTCATACTTAACTACTGGTGTGGCACGTCACAGTCGCGTTTAAGCGTTTAGTTAATTCCAGTTTACCTGTACGAAATTTCGATTTTTCACTGATCAAGATCAGTTGAACAAAGTCAGCCACACCAGTATATAAATAACAAAGATATATTTGTAAATGTCAAGGCTCTGCAATGTAGTCAGCCACTGGAGCAATAAACGTTAAAAATTCTAAACCTTTTTTATTAAAAAAGACGTTATTCAAATTCAGCACATAATTTGGAACTTTAAATGATATTTGTTTCTAGATATTCAGACTTGCTTGTTTTTATATACTATACATCTGAGTTTTGCGCTGCTATACCTATATTTAATGAAGGCGCCCAATATTGATTGTGTGCTGTCATTGTTGTAAATATGTGATTTATTCACAATTCATGAGCCATCCTAATGTAGCAACGAGACATTATGTTCGGTGTTTCACACAAACATTGTCATTAACAGTTGCGTTATTGTATGTGGGCCGAGTTTGATTCTTATCCGAAAACTGTTTTTTTTTTGTTTTTGCTGAATGTGTGCTTCGATATCGCTTGGTACTATAGTGTTTAGTAGAATTCTAAAGCTTTCGGTTACTTAGCCAGTTTTGAATATGTGATGTAGTTTCTCCATCTATGTCATATAGAAAATACGTTATATGTGGCTTTTTCGTTAAAATAAGTAACCACTGCGTGTCTTTACTGCGTGTCGCTGCTACTAAGTCGTGCGAAAGTTGTCTACAATATTTCTTTTGGAAGTAGACGTCTCGTACCGTAGCGGCCAAAAATAAATATCAGGCCTTCAAGCGCACATTGCTCAGTGGATTTCAGCTCGACTCACAACGTCTGCATGTTCTATTAGGGAATTCCGGTATACAAGAATTTTTACTTCTCTAAATATGTAATGTGAATAGGAGATGCATAGAGTTCTACATAGTAAGGAAATAGCACCCATCCAAGCAGTTAATAAGTATAATTATAAGAATATACGTTCTTGTAAGGAAATAGCACCCAACCAAGAAGTTAATAAGTATACTTATAAGAATATACGTTCTTGTAAGGAAATGGCACCCATCCAAGAAGTTAATAAGTATACTTATAAGAATATACGTTCTTGTAAAGAAATAGCACCCATCCAATAAGTTAATAAGTATACTTATAAGAATATACGTTCTTGTAAGGAAATAGCACCCATCCAAGCAGTTAATAAGTATAATTATAAGAATATACGTTCTTGTAAGGAAATAGCACCCAACCAAGAAGTTAATAAGTATACTTATAAGAATATACGTTCTTGTAAGGAAATGGCACCCATCCAAGAAGTTAATAAGTATACGTATAAGAATATACGTTCTTGTAAGTAAATTGCACCCATCCAAGAAGTTAATAAGTATACTTATAAGAATATACGTTCTTGTAAGTAAATTGCACCCATCCAAGAAGTTAATAAGTATACTTATAAAAATATACGTTCTTGTAAGGAAATAGCACCCATCCAAGAAGTTAATAAGTATACTTATAAGAATATACGTTCTTGTAAGGAAATAGCACCCATCCAAGAAGTTAATAAGTATACTTTTAAGAATATACGTTCTTGTAAGGAAATATTCTTTACCAAGGAAGATTATTTATGTATAAATAATATATACTGTATATTAAAAGCGTAAGGAAGTGTGTAATTATAGAGAAGGTGGGTGCTCTACGCGTGTACATGTCATATATTATATACCAACTATATATGAATGTTAAGGATATATTTTTACTTATGTGAAATTCAATACAGAATAGAAAATCTAAAGATCTAAAAAGTATTGCAAGTAAACAGATATAAATTCATAAAATGGAAACAATCACTTATAACCCAACGTAGTTAGGAAACTAACAAAATATTTCGCTAAACTCTATGTCGCACAAAATGGCTGTTGCTTCTGTTAGATGGCTAGAAGATACTACACCTAAAATGGAACATAGTAAAAGTGAAGCCTTTATATACATCCTTTTATAATTAAAGAGAAATATGATCTTTCATGCATATTTAATAAAGATTTACCTAGCGGAACTAAACTATATATCAGATAAAATAAAAAAAATATATTTAATATAACCAAGTTATTATTCGGACGCGTTGAATATTTGATTACTTATAAAATGTGGTTTTTCTGACGTAAAACTTCCGTCGGCCTTCATAATCCAATAAATTAAAAAATAGCTAGAATGTTTATGTTCTGTTTAGAAAATTTAATAGACTACATATCAAATCGAAAAAATCTGATCTTTAGCCTATGTTTAAAAAAATGCATCTGGCGAAATAAAATTAAATGTTAAATAATATGGAAAAAATTTAATTAAAAATAGTCTATTATTATCCTGACTGTACTGACTTGCTGAATGTCTCTTATCTTGTCTTAAAATGTTGTGTTCCACATGTTAATTTTATACTCCAGTCGTCAAATTCCGACAAATTGAAATATTGGTTTATTTAAAGTACGAATTACTATTTTTGAGTGGAACAGGGAGATGCACTACAAAACAAGGGAAAAACGATCTTTGTCATAAATATGATTCCAAATGGTATTTCTGAGTGATATTGGGGCTGAAGACGTATAACCTAAAATACCGATTTCGTGACCCATGTAATCTTTAGAGGTTGGACGTTATAAGGTCAGAAGTAAGAACATCTTAATGCGAGGGTTCGGATGGTGGCAATGCCCGATTTAGGCTTAGATAGTGTAGGACTTATATAAGAAGTAAAATTCAGGCTAACGCTTAGTGCATCGAGAACGGCAGCGAGAGCATGCATTTCACTCAAACCACTAAACATTACATTGGTTAATTTTATTACACAATATAACCTGCCAAAAACGGATCCGATTTGGTTCATATGTCCACAGTGCATAATTATTGGGCTATGTACTTGATGTAGCATGACATCATCAATACGTATTGACAGTTTCATTGCTGTTCGTATAAAATTAATATAAACTAATATATCGAATTAAAATTAAATTGCTGCTACCAACCTGCCGGTCTTTAGTTGATTGCATGTACAGGGAACGAATACATATTAAGATACTTTGCTTACTTTATTTAAGATAATTAAGATAATTACTTTACTTGACTTTACTGAAGATACTTAAGATAATTACTTGACTTGACTTTACTTAAGATAATTAAGATAATTACCTTACTTGACTTTACTTAAGATACTTAAGATAATTACTTTACTTGACTTTACTTAAGATAATTAAGATAATTACTTTACTTGACTTTACTTAAGATACTTAAGATAAATACTTTACTTGACTTTACTTAAGATAATTAAGATACTTTATTTAATACATATACTTCTGTTTGCAGGAATGAACACATATTAAGATCTTAATACACTTAGCGTAACATTAGATATACGGATGCTTTAGTTAGTCTATAACCACTTTTAATATTCAAACTTGCATACTAATCTAAAAAATATTTAATATTTATAATTTAAGTCTTATACTCCATGTTTGCTGCTATAAAATCAAACTTAGCAGACTAGGTTACTTATATATATAGGCAACATGAGTGTTTCGGCATGTACTCTATCTAGTTTAGAATGTTTCAGCATACAAACAGTAATTCGAAACCATGCGAATTTATACAATTATACTAAATATCGGCAAGGGTATTTTAAAACAGTCTATTTACTGCTGATAAACTTAAAAGAATTAAATATAGCGGCTCATATTTCCAATTAATCAGTGCTACTGCAATGAACAAACTTTCAATATATTAAAACAAAAAAGCATGTGTGGTGTTCCATTTTCACTATTAAAATATCCTGGCTATTCAATTGTATCTATCAGAACTGCGTCAAAACTCAAAAATAACGACGGATTTATGAATTTCTCGAAAGTTACAGTAACCGGTGAAACATGCTACGTCCTGTTTTAAACATTTATTACATTTGTGGTGTTCGGTTTTGGGAGACAACGGCCCGTTTTGGATCGAAATTTGAAACAATATTCGAAAATAATTGAATGGCCATGGTAAAATCGTTGGTCAGTAATTATGAACAGTCGCTCGGCTGGCCGTGGTTTTTATGTTGACTATTGAATAGGAAGCGAATTAAACCACACTAATGAAACATCCCACATACAAAAATTTTGTACCATCTAGTAACATGTTGTCATTTTTAAGCACTCAAACTATATGTTTATTGTTAAACAAAAATGCTTTTTCTCATTTTACGCAATTTTTTTCCTAAATTTTTTTCTAATTTTGTTAAAAAAATTGTCCATATGGATATTTTATGACCAAACCTGGGTCATTAAATTACATAATTTTTTGCCGAAAGATTTTTGTGTAGAGTTGTAGCACATGTTATTTTGTAACCGCTGTACTGGTATGCATACGTTTTTCCGGTTGACTATATGATAACTTGTCACTATCATGCCAATTTTAGCGCACTTCACTTAAATGGTATTTAGCTTATTGGTCAAAATGCAGTGGCGATACGCTACAAGTGCTCTTTGAATGAGGGTTCCACAGGTGTGTGCTTCAGGAAAGTTTCAATGTGCATCAGGCAATAATATATGCAAACATAATGCTATAAATAGCAGTAGACAAGGGCTATTTTGATACAAACACATGTCTGAAAATGGATATATTACCTGTTCATACCCTAGACTCTGCAGTCGTTTCAAAATTTTGTCAGGGTTCCAAGAGCTGTAGACCCCTTGGTTTGCAACCAGGGTACGAAAGATGTGTGATTAAAACGTTTGCGCATCATTCTTAGACTCCGTTCCTTGTTGCTACTATACCATTATTTAAATCAAAAAGTTCTGCTACACAACGAAACCGTTATAATGCGACTAAAATCTGACGTGTTCACAGACTGTGATCTTTCTGTGTCCAGATGAGACTCATGTGAAAATTAAATAGCTCACAATGTTTTATCTTAAAATTTTTGTAGTTGCGTTGAACTATTACCAAAACCTTTTT
This sequence comes from Trileptium ribeirensis, assembly GCA_030248225.1. NCBI lineage: Eukaryota > Metazoa > Nematoda > Enoplea > Enoplida > Thoracostomopsidae > Trileptium > Trileptium ribeirensis. The sequence goes on from JASANE010017875.1 coordinate 20,682, forward strand.
TCTAACTTAGTTCGCAGTTTTACATTATTTGAACTACATTTGAAAGCAGCCCGCTATATATTGTATTGTGACATACAAAAAATCTGTTTAAGATGAAAAAGCAAATCATAGTACCACATTCGGTTATACAAGTATTAAATTAGCCGAACGCTAATTTCACGATGATAGCAATACAATTTTTGGCACAGTCGTCGGGCATCAACACTGTCTTCGACTTATGTTTGCTCTAAATCACACGTCTTTCCGAATACGAGATTTTTTTTAATAATATCATCTCATTTAACGAGGTTCTGCTATAAGTATTTATCCTAACAATAGATAGACGCCCACCATAGGTTTAGTCTTTGATCTCTCACGGTGCCGTCAAATCGCCTTTCACAACTGCGACGCGAGACTATTGGCATACCCCAAAACCATATAAATCTGTTAGATGGAAACCTGGTATTTTTGGGACCAGATCAAATCGATAAATACACGAAGAACTACTGTTATCTTAGTTAGCCTTCATTCCAAAAACAAATTTTAAACTTTTTATTAAAAACGAACTTTTATACAGCAGGATTTTTACGTCAAGGTTGTTATATTCGAAGATTGGAAGAGGTGTGCAGCAATATTTTTATTTCTGATCATGCAGATTTGCCTGGTTACAGTCGTCGAATATAGATAACCGTTGTAGACGTCGAAACAAACAAAAATAACGATCTAACGTATAGTTGAAGGTATGTGTGTATATTGTGACGATTACAGAGGTAGACGCAGGCTTTCGCCTAATTAAGCATGGGCTAAAAGCTGCTTTGTAGTAATCCAAATTCATAGTATTAGAGTTGACCTATTGACGGCCAGACCTAATGGAGAACCATATAGGAACATAATAATTTTTAGTTATTGGCTTTGTACTTGTGGTGAAATTTGGTTCTATCTATCTGATTAGCATCATACATGGGCTACTGTAGTTTAGAATTGAAAAAGTTACCGGCTGTTCATTCTAGCGAGAAATTGGATCATTGTCTAAATGAATATTTCCGCCAGAACACTATATACGTTTATACAATTATGGATCATGTTCTTTTGGTTCTCTATAGCGCGAAATTCGACAATATTGAAGAAACAGTTGTAATATTTGAACTATTTGACTGTGCTTATCGAAACGGTATAGCAAATGTTTATTGTCACAAATACGGAGAAGCTTCCAAAAATTCCTGGTGTCTTACGGCTCCAAAAGTACTAAAACTGTCAACGCATATTCAAGCTGTCAACGATGTGATCGAATTTGTCATCCGTATTATAGGACTTTTAAAAATTAGCATTTTTATCAATATATATTCGGGGTTTGTTTTTTAGTTTAGCATTCACGTTAATTAGCGCTCAAATTGTATTTAAATATATGGCCTTTTCGGTTTTAAAGCAAAAAGGTGACATTTTCATTCTTTCTACGATGTATCAAATTCTTGTGACTGAAGACAATTGCGTTTCACGGATTGTAATGCGCGGCAGTGAACGTTTTAAATGTATGTCATGTTGTAAATCTACATCACGTTAATTTAGTAATTTACTTACCTCCTTCAAAATTGTTAAAACGGAGCGAACGTAGCAAGCAGAATATATAGTTGTCAAATTTGCAGAAAAGGTTTCTGCCTGTCTCTGTTACGTATAAACCCATCATTGGATAATGAGGCTAGCGTTTTAACCATGCATTTTTCGAGTTGATTATTTTTACGCAAAATATGAGCAGCTGCCATTTCAGCAGCATCGTAAATTTCATACTTCACACCCAGAATCTGTAATCTCACAGTTTCGCACTAGCACTTCCAGTCAGACACATGACGAAGCAATGTCACAGTTCGACGGTTTCTGTAAAAACGTTAAACGCATAGCAAATACGGAATGTTTCAGAAACCGCTCATAATCATTAAATTTGTTTCATCCACTGGCAAACCCTTTCCTTCTTGAACGACAGCTTAGCTTGCACCATCTTGAACAAACTTTTGCTCCGACCGCGGACTGAACCCAGATCGCTTGTGTGCAAGTCTTGTCGCTAGCCTAGCTACTACGCTATTTAAGAGCTGTTGCTCTGTTCGTTTTGCTAACTATTTACGAGAAGCGAAATAAATAACAACGCCATACATGTCGGCGGTCGGTCATGCCAGGGGAGTCGCGGCCATCCCAGTGGGGTAAACCCCCCCTGGCCGGCCAAATTTTCCTAGGGGGGTTAGTCGTGAGGACCGTTTTTTGTCCTCGCAGCCACATTTTTCGCGTATGAGTGCAGTTTTTGCAGAAAAATTCTTAAAATACAAACCCTTTTGGAAGCATTAATTCGTTACCTAATCTTTGGAGCTCATATTCTGGGCATAATTAGCAACAACCAGGGGCAATTTGCGCAAGGTTTTGCAGTAAGGTCCTACTTCGAAACTCGTCGAGGAGCCGCCAAGCCTCCCTTCGGAGGGGGGTTACCCCCCTGGCTTTTCGGCCTCGGCGGGGTGGGGGGTCCGGACCTCAGGGGGGTTACCCCCTACCCCCCGCCGGCATGTATGAACAACGCACATACAAACGCACGCCGAACGCCAAAGTCGGTAATTAACCCTCACTGCAATGTACGCTGCGACAACTGCGTCAGTATAGGAACGAAATGGTTAAGGTGCCATATGGGAAGCCTTACTTTGCAGCATAGCGAGACAGTATTATCAAGAGTGGATTATCAATAATTTGGAGAAAAACTTTGGAAATACTCCCTGCAATAGGGGAGGTAGGCCTAAAAACACCACATCATCAGATATGAGTATGACCCACTGTCATACTATTTACACAATCTGGCTTCTAGCTTTTGATATTACGGAAATGTGCCAGTAATGAGATGTATTTCGAGCCAGCGTTACCAGTCCCTCTAGCCCATGCTGCGGTAAAACTTGACCAGTCAGACTCTTATAGGTGTTTGTAAAATTAACTAGATATTGCTCAACAACGATACGGTAACGCGATATAAGCACGAAAAACAGGCAATGTATACTTATAGAATTTGCTGGCGTCGAAATGTGAGTAATGTTGCTCAAAAATAGCTGGTGTCAATTTAACAAACGGTGTTGGCATTGTGGTTCGCCTTCAACATAATGGAAACGGGTCACCATGCGTATTAATATAGAAGACGCTGGGGATTTAATAGTAAACATGAATTTTACAAACGTAAAAATAAATTTAGCATTTATGCAAACAGCTGCGAACTGAGCAGCCAATCCTAGACACGTACCTCACATTTGCTCTGCAGGTTATATCGAATTTGAACTTTTCCGCGATGTCATAACGTGTGCTCTTTTACTTTTAGCAACTTTAGGCCGAATTTGAATTCTTAGTAGAGATTTACATCCTATTGTGGCGTCAATAGAAGTTGTGGATAATTTTCTATACAATTCTACCCGCCCTACTACAACCTCTTATGTGTGAGTTCGTTGCTGACGTGGCATATATTGATATGAAATTACAAAATGCAATCCTGATAATTTTAATTTTGATGGCAAAAAACACGGGATTAGTAACAAATGCCTCACATTAGTTACGTATTTTATGGTCCATGAATGCAATAAGTTTTATATTAATGGCCCTGTCCACATGTGCCTCCAGCGCTATTACTGTGATATTTTTCAAATAAGTCGTTTTTGGTTTAGTCGTATCTGTTTCCAGCTCAGTATTATTGTTTAAACCTGCCATTGCATATTATAGTGCTATTCACTGTGTAATTTTCATTTCAAAAAGGTTTATTCAAGTTTGTTCGACTTTTCCTGTTGTTTACAAGCAGTAACTATTACTACTGTCCGAGCTGGTATTCTGAGAGGGCCAGAAAAGTTGCCGGTGGCCGGCGGCCGACGGGCAGGGTTTGACCCCGGACGCTGGCTACTAGCCGGCCGGAACCCCCGGTAATCCGGCATGGTAGGTCGGCATTCCGGCCTTCCAGGTGTGCAAAAAATTCACCGGCCCGGTTAACCGGTATTCGGGTCTGTTTTTCTGCTCGCTGGTGTGCTGAACGGAATATCACTTTGTGGTGTGACAGTCTCATTGCGCACAATTTGATTATGTTATGTAGTATATAGTTAAATTATATGTTTGTATTTATATATTTTATATGTATATTTTGTATTTTACGGCGAAACGTAAAGTTCTCTCAATACACGTACAATCTTAACCCTTTCATCCCCAACTCAGCCAATTGGCAGTAGCGCATATTGCCACGCGATGTGCAAACTAAATACTCGTGCTGTGTTTGCACGCGCGTTGTTATTCGTTTACTTTGTAAAATTCCTTAAGGGACCGAGCAGCAACTCCCAGATAGCTCTGTGTTTTGCGTGCGCTGTTCTCACGCATGCGATCGGGGTTCGATCCGCGTCGCGGGCTTGAGTTTGTCAAACATTGTACACTATACAGAAAACCTCGGCCTTTAACGAGTTAATCAAAATTCAGTCAGTAGCTTCACAAACCATTTCATCTCCAACTCAGCCAACTGGCATTAGCGCATATTGTAACGCGTTGTGCAAACTAGGTATGACGCACGGCGTATGATACACTCGCGTTGTTCTTCGCTTACCTTGTGAGATTCGTTAAGAAACAACCGAGCAACAGCTCCTAGATTGTTGTGCGGTTTGCGTGCGGCGTTCTCACATATGCGATTGGGGTTCGATCCGCGGCGCGGGCTCGAGTTTGTCAAATATTGTGCTATACACACACTAGATAGGGCGTTAAAAGGGTTAAAGTTGCCTTTACCGGAATTATCAGATCAGTGAATATGCAAATATGCATTAATAATTATGTCATAGTCGTGTGATTATGACTGTGAAATAACCTGAATTTTCTGTTCGGCATCAATAAATAGAATACTGGCCACTGGTTTTGCCAACAATGAAACTTGTTTTCACGTGAAAGTTTTAACGTTACACATTTTTCACACTTTATCAGTCTGTGCTGTCATACACCAAGAAGATTATTGTCCTACTGTGGATATATCGAAATACTTTAGAACGCGACCCCCGGAGTCTCAGAAAATGGCAAATAATGTCTCGTAGAGCAAATTCTCATTCACGCGGATTCTGCAAACGTCAGAAACCTGGTATGTTTGTCGGTGTAGGCCTCTTTCTAACATGCAAGTGGTTCTGGAAGATGGTTGCTATAGATTAAGCATTTGTTATAATATAATAGAAACTGCAGCGTAATGCGGCGTTCACATTAAACATAACCCCGCCTTTCATACGAAAGTTTTGTCACCAATGCTCTAGACAACACCATCCAGTATATACGGTGTATACCTACACTATATAACTAGTGAAGCTCGCTTGCGAGCTAGAATTCGAGTGGTCTGAACAATCCCCAAAGTCTGTTGTAGAAAGCACACACAAACAAAGCCTACACACAGTACGCAGGTGCAGCATTATATAAACCGTGAGTGATGAGTCATAGTTACGCCCACCTCTTTTGATAGCCAACGTATGCAGTAGACAAAATGAGTACAAAAACAATGAACTAACAATTTAATAATTCAATAAAGCTCTAAATTGACCGTGAAAAGACCGTTAAAGAATTCAAACCGACACTTGAGAAAAATCTCATTTTTCATACCGAGTATGAAGCAGAAGTGTGAAAAATATTTGCCACACAATATTTTTGACATTCGCAATCAGCTTGTTGGCCCAGAAAACCCCATATCCGACACTAAAACCATCAATAAGCACACATTTAGATGCACTTCCCACGACTTTTCACCAAATATGAAATTTGGCGCCAACTATAAGCTCATAGGCTCCAGATTGTGAAGTAGTTGAAAAACTTGTCATATATCATTGGAAAGCCTTAGTAAAGCTACATGGAATAGGCCTATTAGTTTGCGGATATCTCATTTACTTATTGAGAAAAGTCGCCAAAACTGGAGGAGGTGCCCGAAAAATGGGCCAAAATGACGATAATTTGCCCCATAACTTTTTCCACGGGAAAATTCAAAAATCCGGCTCCGTCAATACACCTAAATCGATCATTGCGGTTCGAATGAGCTATCTTGCATCAAAATCTGCCCAACCGTTATCGAGATTCAGGAGCGACAGACACACAGACACACACAGACAGGACCTCCTCAACTCCCCCTCCAGAGCCAAAATTGAAAATTCTCGTTCCACTCGCTCGCTTCGCCCGCGAGTGGAATGAGCTCGCTTCGCTCTCTTATTCCACTCGAATTCAATGATACATATGGTGTATGAGACACCATCAACTTAACTGTAGTGTCTAAATCTACATATTGTATATTACTATTGGTGTCAATGATATCATCCACAAACATATTATGCGTGGTTAATATAGATTTGCGTGCACAAATTGTATAATTAAGGGTGGCTTTTTATACTATATAAGGTGTGTAAATAACACCATGGTATAGCTGACACCATATAACATTTTATAATATGAATGATGATGTAGTCTACACCATACTACTGTCGACTCTATGCTATCCATGTATACCATCTTAAAATACCATCAGCAACACCACGGTGCCCATGATCCCATGTAATGGATATTGGCAGAGACTCCCAGGGGAAGATAAAATATCTATAAAATATATGCATAATCGTCACGGAACATTTAACAATTTAAGAAAATATAACATAAAAATTTTGCTCGAACCCACCTCAAACGTTAGCTGACCTTAGGAAAATTGGATAAAATTAAAAAATATATAAAATGTATTGGAACAATTTGTTGACCAAAGATGGATCGCCAACTGAGTGTGCGTCAGAAATTTCCGGATGCGCCAGGGGGAGCAGGCAATTGTTTATTCAACTGGACTACCAATGTCTGACATTGCTTGACATTAGAAAGCAAGAGTTTTTTGACAGTTTTTCTCGTAACTTCATCATCCATAATCTTCAATTAATTGCAAAAGAGTTGTTGCTGCCGCAGCCAACTACGATTCCATTGCCGCTGTTTATATTGCTTTGAAATTGTAGAACCAAAATCAGGTACGATACCAAAACGGAAGTTACCTGAAGTTGTATCAAAATGAGTGATTATCATAAATACGTTAAACAACTAATCAAAGCAATTGAGAGTTTTTAGTTCAACAAAATATTGGGTTTTCAAATTTTCCGTAAAGCCATTTTTATTGTACAAATTTATATATTAATAATAATATTATACAATAATAGTAATATTAATTTTATATTGTCGGCTGTAGTGATATTCATATCAAGAGCCATTAATGTTCGGAGCCCCTGGTGAATACAATGTAATCGTAAATGTAAAATCTATCCGCCGTATATGTATGATTTACTATTGTTATCCAAATTAAATGAAAAAAGAAATATATGTTTGAAATCTCACTGTAGGGTTTGGCAGTTTTTCTTCCCCTTAGTCTCAAGGTAGCGTTTGTACATGCTCTCGCATGTCCTGACAAGCTTCATATCTTGATATAAAACCCTTATATGAGTTTTATATAACATTAAAATCCTTATATAATATATATTTTCTATCTATGTATCACTTATAATATAAGTGTCTTTATATGTCTATATAAACCTAGCTATATATTTAATATTTAACTATATGTAATTATGC
>JASANE010017876.1:0-18716 GCA_030248225.1 Trileptium ribeirensis
TATAATATTTAGTACAAAAAATAAGAAAATTCATACATTAGATATATTGAATTTCATACAAATAAATAAAAAAATTATACAATTCACATTTTATTTTTCATACAAATATATATTCAAATTCATACGTTGTATATGTTACGTTTCATACAATATATATACTCAAATTCATACAATGCATGTACTATATTTGATGGACATATATGCAATGATTCCTACATTATGATATATATTTCATACTACAAAGTGATAAATTCAAATCAACCACAATTGCAATTTGTAACTTCTCTACACTCTACCGTAAACACATGTCCAATTCGCGAGCGTTTTCGGATTTTACCCCGCTCACTTTCGTAGGGAGTAAATATGCTTTGGACCCTCATCTCTAAGGGATCGAAACGCAGCATACTGATCATTCTGGTAGGATAAAACAAATTCATCAACTTTTGAAGGATAAGTCGGCACCGGTTTTGAATCTATGACAGCTGTTGGAACGACCCTACCCCCATAAAATGAAGCATTTGTAAAGAGTACAAAAACAATTAGCAAACAAATGTGTCTGGCCGGCAGAAATGTGGGCGGAAAAGGCTGAAAACGCACGTGGCATAACATGATTTAACACTAAATTGCAGAAAAGTTCATACATACTCTTGTTTTATGCACGCTCCTGGTTACGCGAATTTCATCTAGTGACGACATTGAATATAATAGAATCTAATGTTATACTAGCATTTCTGGGCTAAATTTATGAAAACAGGTTTGACAAAAATTAATACACAATACTTGATCCAATCAAGCATTCGATCAGATTTAAACCCAGTCAAATCTAAGACAAAACTAACAGTTTCAAAAAACATGCTAAAAATTAGTTGCGCTCAGTCACTTTTCAACCACTACCACTAAGTTATTACGTATAGTTACATTTATAGCGAAGGTTTAATTACTGGAGGTACCTTGCTGTAAATAAGTTATATTAGCAAATAATATTAACGTGACAGATCGCTAGACCAAGTTCACATTAAAACTAATATTACCAATGTAAATTATCATACACGCCCCAAATACTCAACAGATGACAGTTGGCAGACGCAAATACATACTTTCAATATTAAGCTTGGAAAGTTATAATTTAGACAATATATAATATGTATATATTTGTCATGAATAATTATTTTCATATAATCTTTAGCCAGAAAATTCACTGGATGCCAGTACGATAGAGCCAAAATACTTTCGTCAGAGTTATAACATGAATAAAACCAGTAGGTGAATCCATAGCTTACCGGAGACTAACAGAACTTCTTTTGCTGCAATTTTAGGAAGTGTCTTAGAATTCCTTTAGTTATGATGAAATTATATTTTGCAATAATGTGACCCATAAAGACAGTCACATAGACACAATCAGTGATGGCAGTAATCACAGAACAGATATTAACGGATTGAGTCTTACTCCCGTTTGCACAAAGATATTGCAGTGAGCCATTACAAATCACATCAGTTAAACAAAATTTTGAAGCAGCTACAGTTTAACTAGTAACCTGTATTACTGCCAAGGTAGTGAATTCTAAGTGTTGAACATGTAGTTTAGATATACATACACGCCGATGCTGAGCATCAACATAAAAAATGCGCTGAATATCTATATGTAGCTCGAGCGGTTGCACAGATTTTGCCGTTTTCATGTTTTTTAGGTCTCATGGGCCCATTAAAAACTGGCTTTAACCCGACCCTGCAGAGGAAATACTGGAAATAGCAATACATCATGTACACAGAATTTGTTGGATTTACGGGGCGAAAGCCCAAACTGTTTTTAAAAAGCCTATTTTTAAACCCAGGCAATAGCACAACAGATTTATACATTATCCATGCGCATTTGTGTTATCTACAAATGTTAAATTTTATAAAAAGCCCGCGGTTTCCCTACATTTTCATATTCATTTATGAAAACTAGTATATACAAATTTGGTTTCAGTAAATACGTTTCTAGAAGAACTTTTGGGGCTGTAACCTCAAGAGATCCATTATGTCTTCTCACACCGCCTACGAGAATGCAGTAACGCAGTCATTTCTTGTTCCAACAGTTTTTAATTTTTTCATTGGAAAGGATAGAAAAATCAAAATTACCATGCCCCACCTCATTATTTAATCACCCCAGCCAATCTTTCCGCGAAGCAACTATGGGCCACCCCAGGAAATTTCACACCCCTCTATGATGGGTAGCACCGCGCAAAATTATTCATGGTTTAATGCCCGTGGAATTTGATAATTTTTTCACCATGCACCTCGGCATGACACTAGAGGTCACGCTTATGAGCTCAGTCACAGGCGCTGCAACTTTGATTAGGAAAATATTATATCTCCAGTAGAGCTGTTGCTATTTGTAATCAATTATCTGTAAATGTTGTGAAATCTCTCTCATTACCTGTTTTGAAAATGCGTCTTGCAAATGTTGACATGTCTGGATAGAGCAAGGGTCTAGTTCACATTAGCCGTTCGTTGGTTATATACAGATACTGGCTAAATTAGACTGATCAAACCAATCTTTGTGCATATTATGTTATTTTGTTACCTTTTCTTATTGTTATTAATACGTTATTTTCTTGAAATATATAAACAAACAATGTTATAAATCTTCGTCGTTGGAATATGTTGAGGAGGAGAAGCACCTAAAATTCTACAGTTAATAAAACGTAAAAAACACTTGACAAAATTAGTAGAGCGCGCAACTATCCGGACCGAGACCATTGTCACAAATATAAAATACTGGAAACTGCCATACGTTGTGATCGCACAAATATGAGAATTAACTGATAAAGGCATGTATGGCAGTACTTATTTATCCCAAGATACTCTGCATGACCCGTTAGGTTGTGGTGAAACAACATTTAGACAAACAATGAGTACCTCCGTGTTAATTGCACTCAAATATACTACTTAAGGTATTAACAGTGATTATCAAGCCAAAAACTCAGAAATCTCTAGGTGTATTGTAATATTTCAGACTGTAATTATTAAGCTGTAAGCAAGCATGTGCGGTTGAGTATTGTTGGGTATAAAAAGAGCAACTTACGTGCTGGCACATTTATAAATATAAAGGGAGGCGATTTTCTACTGGAATAGCCTAGATACAAAACTTCAAGGGTATTCCTTCATAATATTTACATTACCAATGCTAAAAGAACGGCAAAAGTTCGAAAAGCAAAATGTTTCTTAAAAAACCTAATATCTTGAAAAAACCCAGCGAAAAAGCAATATGGTTTTTCGACAAAAGACCCTGTATGTACAGATGATATATATAGTAGATGATGTTATGGAAAAATTAACCACCTAGCTGTATCACTTTACATGACATAGGATGCTGAAAATCGCTTCTATTGCACCAAAATAGTTGAAACTGACACTTGTACGTGGGAAAAATCACAAGTTTGACGATCTATGATGCATAAATCGCCAACCAATGTCACTGTTCGAACCGAGAGCAACCATTATTCACCAATCTGTATCACTTTGCGTGACGTGTAACATCCATAAAATCGCTTTACCGCACCATAATGACAAAAACTAGTAACTCTATCTATTGCACAGCGTAGTGAAGTATCATGGGGGCACTATACCCCGTACCTATAGAACCACGGGTCGCAGAGTAAAACCAACACCGGCAATGAGTTTCCCATGCCCGTAAACCCCCAAGTGAAAGTTTTCAGCCGCCCAGGACGTCAGAACAAATTTTCGAATTTTGGTTCGAGGAACCATGGGGGCGCATTACCCTCGTATCTCAAACACCATAGCTCCAGAACCTGAGCCTTGATCGAAAAACAAAAAAGTGTCATCAGCATTTGTCATTTTACTATATATAAAATAAAACCAACCAGAGAAAAAAACTTGAAAGTTAAGATAAAAATAACCTTCCGTGAAGGGTACTAAAATGGTGTCAAAAAACCATCGTATTGACCTCTGACCCCGGAACCAGACCTCAAATCAAAACACGCGCGGACATAAGATCATGCAAATCGGTTAAGTCCTTCCCGAGTTATGGCCAATCAGACACAGACGGAATTTTAAAGATTTCACAACTGCAACACACACTCCACTACGTTACACTACGGTCTGATCACAATCTTGACGAATGGTAACTATATTGGCAGCCCAAGTCACTGTTCCCACAATTTTCGCCTATGTGTATCACTTTACATGGCTTAGGATATATAAATAAGTATGGTTCAGTACACAAAAATGGCTCAAACTGACACTTGCACGATGAAAACGATAATGTTGACTATATCGTCAGATAAAATGATGAGCCTCACCCGAAACTGACCTGTCCACAGTTGGGGGTGGGGGTACCCCCACTTTCCAAATCCCCATGTCCGTCCCCCCACACTCGGCCGAAACCCCCATGTTCAAGTAATTCCAAAATTTTTTTGTCTGAAAATTATGTTGTTATTATATTGTATTATATTATTTTATGTTTTTTGTTTGCACATTGTTTTTAAACATTAATTACCACTATAATTTATAATGCCAAAATATCGTTTTTTAGCTTGAAAATACATTCACGGTAGTAAAACTGTATGGAAAAATTTAGTATTTTTAAGAAAATTTATTCCCCCACTTTTAATTTTCCACCGAGAATGAACACGGGAGCCCCCGAGGTTCCCCCCCCCAACTTTTCGGAGGGCTGTGGACAGGCCAGCGAAATTGTATTTTTTCACCTGGTTGGACCATTCTTCGCGACATAGGATACAAAAATTTCGCCTCAAAACAGCAAACTAAATCCTTGAATGCGGCTTGAAAATGAAAAAGCCTAAAATCAGACTATTATTCGTGTGTGGTGCAGTGTGCGCATAAAAAGTCAAAAAGGCCAGTAGTCCAAAACTATCCCCGCCAAACCTAACATAAGTACTTTTTGCTTAACGCTCTTTCAAACAATGCGAAAAAAGTATTGAATTAGATGTTTGAATTTTGCACTCAAAAAATAGCTACGTCAACCAAGAAAATTTTAGGCTAAAAATGGCCAAAAAAGCATTAAAACTAGGAGAGTAGTAATACAGAAATGAGTAGTAAAAGTATGGAGAAAAAAATGTTAAAAACCGCCGTCCAAATCTTTCTGGCAGAGCTTAGCCCAAATATTAAATTTCTTTCTAGGTTTTTCGCAATGTCAAAAAACACGTTTTTAAAACTGGCCCTGAAGTAGGTCAATAAACCCATATACTTACCTCGACAAGCTCCTTGAACCATGTGCTAGCGAGGTAAGATAGATCCACTTGTTAGAGCTGTCGTAGCAGCCGTATTCACCTATCATATGATGATTGGTTGAGATTCTGCGCTTGATAATCTGAAGAAAGATGACCGAGAGAAGCACGGCACGGTGACTACGGATGTGGAAGGACACCCGAATCATGAAGACGTTTTTTAAAAGTCATTTAATTTTTGGGCTGAAACCACATCCACTGGCAATCGATTCCAGAACTCGACCGGTCGGTGTGTGAAAAAGTATCTGGCGGAATTACAAGTAGGGATGTTTTTTGCACGAACTTGAATGGGTGGCCACGTAAACGATCGTCGGCATTTACATAGAACAAAGTTGCAAGTGAAATGTCAATCAGGCCATTAAATATCTTGAAAAGCATAATTAAGTCTGCCCTCAGTCGGCGAGTCTCAAGCCATTGAATACCAAGTCTTTGAAGGCGTTCTGGGTACGTAGATCAGCCAAGTCAGGGATCATCCTAGTAACATGACGTTGCACTTGTTCAATCATTTGGATATCGCGTGCATAATGAGGGCACCAAACGGTAGTACAATACTCTAGAAGCGCTCTAACAATTGGCTTGTGTAGCTTTGTTATCACAGATGGCAATTTGCAGTAGATCGTTCTTCGTATGGTAGCTACATACACAAGCTTCGGCTCGACTAACAGCAGCACCGCAATGGCTGGAACATTTTAGGTTATTAGAGATTACGACACCGAGGTCACGCTGGGAGTTCTTTGCAGATATATCATTTCCACCCAGATTGTAAACCCAATTTGGATTTGCATAGCCAAAATGCTAACAAACACATTTATCAGCATTAAGCTCCTGTATACAGTAGACATATCGAAAAAATAAAAATAGACCTTGGTTCTAACATAATGACTGCAGAACGTCACGTAACACCAGTATCACCCGTAGCCGCAACAAAATATGAAAAAGACGGGAAGACCATGAATAATTTAGTTTAGGGCTCTAGCGAATACGTAAAAACTGGCGTTAGAGATTCAGTTTTGGCACTAAACGATTCCTCTCGCCGAGAACTATCAAGTGATTACAAATTCAACTATGAATTTTCAACAATATATACGTCAACCCTGGGCCAAACACAGGTTTTCATAGACAAAAATAGTACAAATTGTGGGTTCTGTTCTCAGAGAACTCACAAACTCTGTTGTAGGCAACATGGGTTTTTGGGTTCTTTTCGAGAACCCACCATAACAAAGACAAAAACGACATACTACAATTTAGGAAGAAGGGTTCCTCGACCGTAAAACACCTGAAAACCTCAAAAAGTACATATAATATTATATTCACTCTCAGCAATAAAAAATTTTTCGCGATCATTCGCGAAAAATTATTGGCAGTTCATTTTTCGGGAACTGTTCGCGAATTTTTCGCGAAAAGTTTGCGTTTATTTCTGAGCGAGGCTGTATATGGTCAGGTTGGGATTCCAGATTATAAATGTACAGTATATATTCCGCACTATATTATATAATAAATTTTAGACATAGAGATGTTTATAACCTTAAAGTTAAGATAAAATGATAAAGTTTTAAACCCGTTTAAAGTCACAGAGAGAGAATAACATGCCGAAAACTGAAAAATCTATGTTCGTGGCTAAAGATCAACCGCATTTGATTCCACACCGCCCAGAGAGAGGTCCCACAAAAAGTTGTGTGGCAAAATTCTAGATCTGGAACATTATCTATTATTACTTATTATCTAAAGCAAGCGCAACGGTTAAAATGGGTTTTACAATGGGAAATAAAGCTGTCTGTTGATTCGTTTCGTCTGCCACTGAATCCATCAAACCAAAATTACTCCATATCATACCGAAGTTCGTGTTTGTAGGATTTTAATTAACAATCGTTGCATCAAGTCGTGCATATTTCCGGGCAAAAACAGAAACAAGGAGGATACCAATTATACATTAGATTCCTATCGTATTTCAAGCACAGTTCGGGCCAAAAAATAAGCTATATCGTCGATATTTTGTTAGGATGCTCGACATAATGTCGAATTTTATTACTATTAAATTTATTAAATTGCACCAAAATCGAAGTCAATCGAGATTTAGATAAACTGAAATAGACAGAAATCAAAATTAGTCAGAATTTCGATAGATTATTGAGGAATATTTGCTTTTGGACTTGACTACTGTTTGAAAAATTTTCCGGTTTTAGAAGTTTCCAAAACTGAGTTGCCCAACCGGGGGCGGGCTTCCCCGCTCCACCAAACCCCCGGTCTAGCTCAGCCGCCATTTCGATTTTTAGCGCTAAGAATACTCGAAAACGTTCATTTTTCAGAGTTTTCGAAAAAAAAATTCGGGCCGAGCTATAGATAAGTACGACACAGTGACACACCACAATTGCTATGAAAACTTAATGACGACGATACATTTTGTACAAAAACTTGATGTCGACACACGAACAGTAAGAGGGAATCCAATTTCGTGCCCACGGTATTTTGCTCCTCCCTCTTGTTCATTCAGTGTCCGTGAAGCCACCATAAAGGATTATTTGGATTCCTAGCTTCTTTGGAAACTTTGTTGTCAAAAAATTCAGACAGTGAGTTTCAAGCATATATGTACTACATGTACGTATATAGTAGCAACCATAGCAACGATTTATTAAATGGGGGCGCAACCAATTCTAGAACACTTGGTTTAACATTCACTAATAACCCATTAAGCCCACTATTATTGCCTGAAATACAACACAGAACCGTTTGTAGCAAATTGACTGCAACGTCTAAATACTTTCTAAATACTTGTCACCGTTAGTTTTTGCATCAAGCGAACTAAAATAATTTTGTACCAAAACAAACTAATTTGTTCGACCTATACCGCGATTTAAAATATAATTTAAAATTTTAATTTTGCCTGTTAAAATTTGTAAACACAGTCTGTTTCTACGTTTCCCGGTGTTTTAAATTAAGATTTGAAGTATATATTACGACATCATGCTGCGATAATGTACGAGTATAAGATTATACACTATGTAGTGCATAAAGTTTGCTCATACTGATTTCATCACGGAAAATTTGTAAAATCCGTTTGAATTCAGTTACATAATGATCAAATTCCGCACAAAATTTACGACTAAACTGAAACATCGAAAGCAAAAACAATACCAAACAAAAAAGCTTATTAGTCGATTACTGACAGATTTGCAATGACGATACATATATAAATTTAGGTGAAAGTGAGAAAAAATCAACAATGTCACTTATTAAACTTTGAATCAGCCAGGGACTGAACAGTCCATTTATGGCCTGACTTTAGGTGTATATATGTCATATTTTAAAAATCATGAAAAGTCTACTTCTAACAGCAGATGTGGAAACCTGGGTTTGTTTTTGTGCGCACGAGTAAGTCCAGGCCGACGTTTTCAATCATACCTAGTTTACTGAAACTGAACGAGCGAAGCGACCAGAGTTTCCCCAGAGTGCGCTAGGGGAAAAATGGTGAAAATTTGTGTTTTTGTCTATTTTTGCCACGCGTAACACATCTTCTAGTGGACGCATTCCTTTAATTTTTTGGTTCAATAGCAGAAGTGTTGAACACAAACAGCTATGACCGCGTCTTCGGGTGCAAATTGGCAAAAATGGCTTTATAGGTTCTTTGCCAAATCTGGCCATACTGGTACCAATCTTCCGCTGCCTATTTCTCGCGGCACAGGCTTCGCATCGAAAAGGAGACCGCCATCAGAATCAGCACATCGATATCTCCAACTTTGTCGAGAATCAATATTTTGGGGGACAACTCGCTGGGCCACTGTGTACAGGAATATGGTTCGTCAACCCTATGCCAGAAATAACGATTTTGCGAATTTCGGCATGATATAGCGTGTTTTAGAACGAGTGTCTATTAGGTTCCAAAACACACTGGATACGACGGTTTGTTATACGAGTCCTACTTGCATTATATTTTTCCATTGAGTTTCAAGGGGTCGACAATCCTTTTTTCAAGCTTCAAGGGTCGACAATCCCCAATTCCAAAATGCAATCTGTTTTCATTTATTGTTATATTTTGCGTACAGGGCGTTAAAAATGGTCTATATTAATGATGGGCAGGTATATCATTTACCATATCCAAATATCCGAGTAAAATCGTGGGACATATTGGATAACCCGGATATGGACAATTATACCCTAAAATTTCAAACTTTTACCATTTCAACATCAAAAACTGTATATCCGACCTTGATATTCACTATTAAATGTGTATTTTATGATGTATTAACCATATGAAGCATAAACAAAAATTAGGCACTCTTTTGATAAGGTGCTTTTTGTTAAAGTTAACACTAATTTATTCCGAATAAAGCGAACTATATTTTTAGGATTTACAAATTTTCAGAAAAATACGCAGTGTAATATTTAGAATAATAATGTATATATCTAATCACTGAATTCTCAAAATATACGGTAATTCTTTTTTTGTTTTAAACTATTACATATTCCTGATACTATAACACAACATACAGAAATCTCTTCAACCTTAGTGCATTAGTTTAGTTCATTGCGTAGGGTACGTAATTTGACTGCGTATTGCTATTCACTCGCGTTGTAAGGAGCATTAAAGGTGCAAATAACAGCGTCGTCGTAGCTCATTGGTTAGCGAGAGCAACTTTAATGCAAACGGCTCGGGTCCGGTAGCAGTTTGTGACACGATAGTCGAGTTGTTAATTAATTCATGAACCAATGGGTTAAACGGACCACAATAGGACCAGCGTGGTGAGAAAGCACTAAAAATCATGTTGAGGTAGTTGCCATGAGCACAATTATCCATGTAACACATGCACTGCATTTTCTCATTTAAACTGCATTATGCATTGATTCGGCAACATCCAAAGTCGGTTTCCGAAATATGGATAATCCCCAAATAAACTGAAAATTACTTCCTTGGGTAGTTCTATACTACCCAATAACCACAGAACACCATGATGGTCAGCCATAAGGCTGAAGGGCAACCGAAAAACTTACGAACTATACATTTTTGAAAATGAAGTATTTTGGCTTTCCAAAACTGATAATTTGGAAGATTTTAGTTTTAATACTCTTCAGAATTATTTGCAACCACGAGTGTATCATCGCATAGTGTTAAAATGCAAAATTTTGGGATAAAAATAGACAAATTTCGATATTTTTAGTTGTACGCAGATGGCTAGAATAAGTTCATGTTTTCAGGATTGCTCAATAACAAGAACGATTGTTTTTGTGGTGTACATCAAATAGGGCAAGCACTGGTGCCTATGCATAATATGAAAAAATAACGCTACAAATTTAATTTTTCTTAAAAGTTGTGATTTACAAAGTTGGAAAACTATTGATATTCGAAGTATTGATAATATCATGTATTAGGTAACGCATACATCACATATGTAATGAAGACGATTACCATTGAAGTTAATGCATTGAAGGCATATTATTCTTATTACGGAAATATAAAGAGGGCTCAGGAACCTTAATATGGAATCTTACAATAGTCAAGAAACAAGAGAACACAATAAATAAATTAGACAACACGAAAAGTAAAAGTAAACTAGACATCTTCGCACAACTTCTCTGTCCCCGATCTCGGACATCTTTACCTTCTCATAGCCAATACAAAAATATATACTGCTCACCGAAGATATTTATTACTCAACCGTAATCGCGACTTAAGCTTCCAGCAAATTGATTCAACGTTCTGCCTGAGTGCTCGAACAAACTGCACACTTATATCTGCATTTGCTGCAACCCTAAACGAGCCGAATACTATGGCCCATGATACTTGAGATTTGGAAATCTCAAAACCTTATCTTCACCGACTATTCCAACTATAACGTAATAAAACAAACATTTTATTGAGAGTGTGGATCGTGTCCATGAATTTTATTATTGTACATTTTAAAAATATTACAAATATTGCATGAAATATTTCAGTGGAACGGCGTGAGTGTAGTTTCCTCAAATTGAGCTCTGTTGTGCAAAATACTTCTTTGTCCGACTGACCTTCGCAATAGAAGGTACTTGTGTTTGCACTGCTCCAATGATTTCCTACCTAAATTCTCAGACAATGGTGAATCTGGTTGGATAATTTTTGATTCTGGCCATTTGAGATCTTTAAACATTTTAGATTATAATACGTGTCAAAAGTAGGGATGTACCGGTGCTAAGCCCCGGCCCCGGGGCAACGTAGAAGCCCCGCCGGCCCCGGTAAAGGTAAAATTTAGGTGCCGGGGCTACTGTTTCAGAAAAAATATTTTTGCTACCAAATTAGTAGAACAGATAAACAATCTGGAGCTTTAGCTGAAGATATAATGCTCGCTACTAACTAGGACAGTGCAAATTCCACAGCAAGAATATATCGGTATATTTTCGTTCAGAATCGCCTTTGGCTCGACCAGATTTATTACGTGTGTACTGCGACTCGGCTTGGTGTAGCGAAATACTGCACGTAATTTATGTCGGTAGCGTCGCAATGCCGTATTCTGGTGTTGAATTGCCTAGTAGCTACTCTATCCGTCCAAACAGGTTTGGGTCGGCCAGGACGTCGTTTATAGTGCGGTTCGTGACGATTTATCGCGACAATTATGCAATCTCTAACATGTTCCCAGAAGGAGGTTACATCAATGAAGATTATAGGTAAACAGGTCCGGACAATTTGATTGAGTATAATCTGGCGGTCCCTTTTGCATTTTATAGTGCCGGGATAGGGAGCAAATAACATTAAACCGAACGGAAGTTAATTGCGACGGCCTATGCCTAGCACAATAGACGTTTCGTGCAACATCAGGACAATTGCTAAACACGATGTCCAGAATATTATTATGTCGCATGGCTTGAGAAACATGCTCGTCCAAGCTTGCGGTTAGTACTGCAACCATGAAATGGTCACATGCTCCTGGCCACATAAATTTCTCCTAGTGTATTTGTCGAAGTTAAAGTCGCCAGTCAATATGACATAGTCAAACTGACGGTTTGTAAAGTCTGATATTATATTTGTCGCACAAGTGAAGAATTGCTTTCTTAGGTGTTTGAATGGAGCGATATGCACAACCAATCACCATAGATTTATTGCCCTTGAAAGGCATGGAACAAAACATAATATCATGTTTACGACAGACTATTACAGTTACAGGAACAGTACATATTTAGGCTTGCTGAATCAACATAACCCCGCCACCGCGTCTGTTGTTTCTATCTGATCGAGAAACTGAATAATTGTGTAAGCTTCGCTTGCTGTCATCAACATTTGTTGCTCAAGTCTCAGGTAGCATTATCAGATCTGGGAAACCATGCTGACCCACCAAAAATTGTATTAAATGTATATAACTATTTAAGACACTACGAGGGTTTAGATACAAACAGTCAAACCATTAGTGATATTTAATATACTGACCTGTCCACAGTGGGGTGGGGAACCCCCTCCACTTTCCAAATCCCCCATGTTCGTGAGATTTTCCCACATGTCCGTCCCCCTATGTTCAACTAATTCCAAAAATTTTTTGTCTGAAAATGTATATATGTTTTTTGTTTGCAAATTGTTTTTAAACATTAATTAGCACTATTTATAATGGTAAAATATCGTTTATTGAAAATACATTTACAGTAGTAAAAATACATGAAAATATGGAAATATTTAGTATTTTTAAGCAAAATTTAACCCCCAAACTTTAATTTTTCCCCGAGAATGAACATGCCCCCCGAAGTTTCCCACCCACCACTTTTCGGAGGGCTGTGGACAGGCCAGAATATAGGCGTGTTTCCTGAGTTGTAATGCAAATCAGCGCCTCCCACAAGCCCACCATGAAAATATTGTACATCCGAACTATTATCAGAACATTACGAATATGCAAAACTTTTATTAATATTGAAGCTATCAAACAAACTTTTATCATTACCATTATCTTTGAGTGTAAGATTGTTAGTAGTAAACTTATGACCTATTACCATTACTATTTTTTCGAGTCTAAAGGTTAACTTGGCATGTGCCATAAGTCGTCCCCGACTGCTGAGAAACGGAAACGTTTCTACGTTAGGCCGATTAGACGGAGTGTCATAGACCTCGATGTTTTCAGCAACCAAACGTAAAACTCGCTCCTCAGGAGATTTAGCTACTATTTTACCTCGTTTCAGTTTGGCATACTCACCACCATCCAGCCGTTTCTTTAATTCAGCTACAACGGCATTAATTTCTGTCTGTTGCCTTGGGGTGAAATCATGTTTAATATAAGTTCCTTTAAATCCTACAGAAGGAAGAAATTTTTGCTTAGACAGCACATGTTACGAGCATGAACTGTTAGTTCTCTTGGCTGTAATTTCCCATTGTCTGATTTAGCAAATCGCTTCACCGATATTAAGAAATTGTCAAGTGCAGCAATTTTACTAAACATTTGCATTACCTTGTTTTGTCATAATTTTCGATAGATGTTTATTTGTATATTTTGTATATTACTCGAAAAGTAATGTACAAGCCTCGGCCGCAGCCTTTCTGATGATACCGTCGCCCATTAAGGCCTACCACTGGTCATATTTTATATAACCATGTATTTCGTATATATGTAATATAACGTCGAATGTTGCTGAATCGCGATGAGACGTGCTACTCAACAGTATGGAGATGTTAATTGTAAGCGATGTCAAAAAAGCACCGCTTTGAGCTGCCGCCGGAATGCTATCATGGTTAGATCCCTGGCTTGAATGCTGGAAGAGATCTTATTCCATAGACTTAGAGGAAAGCAATCAAAACTGGTGTCAATTCGAAATGGCACTTGAAGCTGCTGCCTCACAAATAACCGCTAGCTGTCATATAAATGCAGTTTGTCAATTAAGCCTTTAAGCCCTTAACCACGAAGACAATTCCAGACGAGAGTGATTATAGATTTTGATTGAACATAATACGCTGTTTCACAGGCAACCAATGCAAGCCGAGCAGAACAGAGGTTATGTGGTATAACCTCCGGGTCAACGATATAGTTCTCGCAGCGGCATTAAGAGCTCTTTAAAGGAACTTGGTTGTTTGTTTCGGGTAACTGGCAGAAGAGTGAACAGCAGTAGTCAATATGGGATAGGACGAGCGCACGGACCATTACGTTTCGAGTAGTGTCACTGTCGACACGAGGTCGAATTTCTGAACTTGTTAACTTCCACATGGCTATTTTGCTACCTTCAATATCATGCTGTTTAAATTTATTTTCATAACCTAATTGAAGGGTTGAGGACAAAAAAGTGTTTTATAACATTTTGTCAAAAATGAGATAACAAAGTGTTCCGGGGTAAAAAATGACGGCGAATCAGCATACATTATTGTTTTGGCCGTATCCACTTCGTTTGTATAGATACAGGTATAAAAATGATGTTTTATGCAACAAATCCTTGGTTTTGGGCTGCAAAAAAGTGTCATATACATAAATCGCTTTTTTACAGCAAAAAATAATGTTTTGCGCATATAACATTTAGTTACACTATTCAAATGATTAATTTCATTTCAAATAAAATATATAGCAAATATTTTAAATAACTCTGATTCTTATGAGTCTATGCCAGTATACAATATTATTATCGGTCAAATTCAAAAACTAGCGTGGATTGACAAAATATACAATGTGCTTTGTTATAAACATAACACATCCATCTAAAAATTATGACAAAACAAGGTAATGCAAATGTTTAGTAAAATTGCTGCACTTGACAATTTCTTAATATCGGTGAAGCGATTTTGCTAAATCAGACAATGGGAAATTACAGCCAAGAGAACTAACAGTTCATGCTCGTAACATGTGCTGTCTAAGCATAAATTTCTTCCTTCTGTAGGATTTAAAGGAACTTATATTAAACATGATTTAACCGCAAGGCAACAGACAGAAATTAATGCGGTCGTAGCTGAATTAAAGAAACGGCTGGATGGTGGTGGATAGAATGCCAAACTGAAACGAGGTAAAATAGTAGCTAAATCTCCTGAGGAGCGAGTTTTACGTTTGGTTGCTGAAAACATCCAAGGTCTATGACACTTCGTCTAATCGGCCTAACGTAGAAACGTTTCCGTTTCTCAGCAGTCGGGGACGACTTATGGCACATGCCAAGTTAACCTTTAGACTCGAAAAAATAGTAATGGTAATAGGTCATAAGTTTACTACTAACAATCTTACACTCAAAGATAATGGTAATGATAAAAGTTTGTTTGATAGCTTCAATATTAATAAAAGTTTTGCATATTCGTAATGTTCTGATAATAGTTCGGATGTAAAATATTTTTCATGGTGGGCTTGTGGGAGGTGCTGATTGCATTACAACTCAGGAAACACGCCTATATTCTTGCCTGTCCACAGCCCTCCGAAAAGTGGTGGGTGGGAAACTTCGGGGGGCATGTTCATTCTCGGGGAAAAAATTAAAGTTTGGGGGTTAAATTTTGCTTAAAAATACTAAATATTTCCATATTTTCATGTATTTTTACTACTGTAAAAAATGTATTTTCAATAAACGATATTTTACCATTATAAAAATAGTGCTAATTAATGTTTAAAAACAATTTGCAAACAAAAAACATATATACATTTTCAGACAAAAAATTTTTGGAATTAGTTGAACATAGGGGGACGGACATGTGGGAAAATCTCACGAACATGGGGGATTTGGAAAGTGGAGGGGGTTCCCCACCCCACTGTGGACAGGTCAGTATATTAAATATCACTAATGGTTTGACTGTTTGTATCTAAACCCTCGTAGTGTCTTAAATAGTTATATACATTTAATACAATTTTTGGTGGGTCAGCATGGTTTCCCAGATCTGATAATGCTACCTGAGACTTGAGCAACAAATGTTGATGACAGCAAGCGAAGCTTACACAATTATTCAGTTTCTCGATCAGATAGAAACAACAGACGCGGTGGCGGGGTTATGTTGATTCAGCAAGCCTAAATATGTACTGTTCCTGTAACTGTAATAGTCTGTCGTAAACATGATATTATGTTTTGTTCCATGCCTTTCAAGGGCAATAAATCTATGGTGATTGGTTGTGCATATCGCTCCATTCAAACACCTAAGAAAGCAATTCTTCACTTGTGCGACAAATA
Organism: Trileptium ribeirensis; assembly: GCA_030248225.1. NCBI lineage: Eukaryota > Metazoa > Nematoda > Enoplea > Enoplida > Thoracostomopsidae > Trileptium > Trileptium ribeirensis. The sequence goes on from JASANE010017876.1 coordinate 16,311, forward strand.
TAATATCAGACTTTACAAACCGTCAGTTTGACTATGTCATATTGACTGGCGACTTTAACTTCGACAAATACACTAGGAGAAATTTATGTGGCCAGAAGCATGTGACCATTTCATAATTGCAGTACTAACGGCAAGCTTGGACGAGCATGTTTCTCAAGCCATGCGACATAATAATATTCTGGACATCGTGTTTAGCAATTGTCCTGATGTTGCACGAAACGTCTATTGTGCTAGGCATAAGGCCGTCTGCAATTACCTTCGGTTCTGTTTAACGTCATTTGCTCCCTATCCCGGCACTATAAAATGCAAAAGGGAAAAACTGCTAGATTATACCCAATCAAATTGTCCGGACCTGTTTACCTATAATCTTCATTGATGTAACCTCCTTCTGGGAACATGTTAGAGATTGCATAATTGTCGCGATAAATCGTCACGAACCGCACTATAAACGACGTCCTGGCCGACCCAAACCTGTTTGGACGGATAGTAGTAGCTACTAGGCAATTCAACACCAGAATACGGCATTGCGACGCTACCGACATAAATTACGTGCAGTATTTAAATAAACATTAGCCGAGTCGCAGTACACACGTAATAAATCTGGTCGAGCCAAAGGCGATTCTGAACTAAAATATACCGATATATTCTTGCTGTGGAATTTGCACTGTCCTAGTTAGTAGCAAGCATTATATCTTCAGCTAAAGCTCCAGATTGTTTATCTGTTCTACTAATTTGGTACCAAAAATATTTTTTCTGAAACAGTAGCCCCGGCACCTAAATTTTACCTTTACCAGGGCCGGCGGGGCTTCTTATGTTGCCCTTGGGCCGGGGCTTAGCACCGGTACATCCCTACTTTTGACACGTATTATAATCTAAAATGTTTAAAGATCTCAAATGGCCAGAATCAAAAATTATCCAACCAGATTCACCATTGTCTGAACAAATTTAGGTAGTAAAATCATTGGAGCAGCTGCAAACACAAGTACCTTCTATTGCGAAGGTCAGTCGGACAAAAGAAGTATTTTGCACAACAGAGCTCAATTTGAGGAAACTAACATTCACGCCGTTCCACTGAAATATTTCATGCAATATTTGTAATATTTTTAAAAATGTACAATAATAAAATTCATGGACACGATCCACACTCTCAATAAAATGTTTGTTTCGATTACGTTATAGTTGGAATAGTCGGTGAAGATAAGGTTTTGAGATTTCCAAATCTCAAGTATCATGGGCCATAGTATTCGGCTCGTTTAGGGTTGCAGCAAATGCAGATATAAGTGTGCAGTTTGTTCGAGCACTCAGGCAGAACGTTGAATCAATTTGCTGGAAGCTTAAGTCGCGATTACGGTTGAGTAATAAATATCTTCGGTGAGCAGTATATATTTTTGTATTGGCTATGAGAAGGTAAAGATGTCCGAGATCGGGGACAGAGAAGTTGTGCGAAGATGTCTAGTTTACTTTTACTTTTCGTGTTGTCTAATTTATTTATTGTGTTCTCTTGTTTCTTGACTATTGTAAGATTCCATATTAAGGTTCCTGAGCCCTCTTTATATTTCCGTAATAAGAATAATATGCCTTCAATGCATTAACTTCAATGGTAATCTTGTTCATTACATATGTGATGTATGCGTTACCTAATACATGATATTATCAATACTTCGAATATCAACAGTTTTTCAAACTTTGTAAATCACAACTTTTAAAGAAAAATTAAATTTGTAGCGTTATTTTTTCATATTATGCATAGGCACCAGTGCCTGCCCTATTTGACTGTAGAGCATAAAAAACAATCGTTCTTATTATTGTTAAACCCTGAAAACATGAACTTATTCTAGCCATCTGCGTACAACTAAAAATATCGAAATTTGTCTATTTTTATCCCAAAATTTTGCATTTTAACACTATGCGATGATACACTCGTGGTTGCAAATAATTCTGAAGAGTACTAAAACTAAAATCTTCCAAATTATCAGTTTTGGAAAGCCAAAGTACTTCATTTTCAAAAATGTATAGTTCGTAAGTTTTTCGGTTGCCCTTCAGCCTTATGGCTGACCATCATGGTGTTCTGTGGTTATTGGGTAGTATAGAACTACCCAAGGAAGTAATTTTCAGTTTATTTGGGGATTATCCATATTTCGGAAAAATGACTTTGGGATGTTGCTCAATGCATAATGCAGTTTAAATGAGAAAATGCAGTGCATGTGTTACATGGATAATTGTGCTCATGGCAACTACCTCAACATGATTTTTAGTGCTTTCTCATCATGCTGGTCCTATTGTGGTCCGTTTAACCCATTGGTTCATGAATCAATTAACAACTCGACTATCGTGTCACAAACTGCTACCGGACCCGAGCCGTTTGCATTAAAGGTGCAAATAGCAATACGTAACTGAACGAGCAAC
>JASANE010017880.1:0-11288 GCA_030248225.1 Trileptium ribeirensis
GCGTCAGCCGACATTCTGTATGAAAATATTGACTTTATTGTTCACATTTAATACTTTGTATAAAAGTGTGAAGTTTAATACTTTGTATAAAAGTGTGAAGTTTAATACTTTGTATAAAAGTGTGAAGTTTAATAATAATTTGTATAAAAGTGTGAAGTTTAATACTTTGTATAAAAGTGTGAAGTTTAATAATACTTTGTAGCAATACATAATGTATTTTGTTCCTCTTTCGTTAAGTTTCATATCTTTCTGTTTAAAGGTCCAGAATGTTTTACTTTAACTGTTCCTTGGATCATTACTTTCGAAACATTTTTAAAAGCTGTATTTTTGTAGAATATAGTTTTCGAGTAGTGTAGTTTATATAAATAATATTTTAGTCTTATCTTTGGAACTGTGTACCATTCGATTACTTTAGCGTTTCCTAACGCTATAAGAACTCATTTCAGATGATTAGATATAGAATTAGGGGAAAATAAAAACCTGAGGCACGAAAGCTGGCTATTTCGAATAGGTACATGTTGTGGACATATATATATTATCAGGTTATATAAGTACTAAACTTTAGGCTAAGATGCCATCTTAAAGACGGGACAACTACGATTTCTCCATGTCAGAGACTCGTGCTAAGCTGTTTTGTTTTCTGACGATATAGCGCCTTTCAGAGCTATTTCGGCCCTACAAACTGTCGTTATTTGATGGCTCTCTAAGTGGTGTGATGATTTACGTACAGTATTGTTGTTTGATAATTTGTTTTAACATTTTTATCGATAATGTATGTTTGTACAACTGGCATATATGATGTGAACGCGTATGGTTTGGTATATTATTGCCGCATATTTTAACCGTTTATAATAACCGAAACGGATCTATTATTCCGTTTAATACCGTCCAATTGGCCTAAGACACTTCCAGTTAGCTTAAAACCGTTTTATGAAGATACTACTAATATTTATAATTTCCGAGTGACGTTACAATGATCATTTAGCAAAACAATGAATAAAGGTTTTGACCGGTCCCCTTTGTGTTATATCCACTATAACCCATATTTTAAACATATGATAGGTTCGGATCCTTACGTTTTTTCTAAAACAGAATCCGTCCTAGGCTATATAACGAGCACGCATGGATTTGAGGTTGAAATATTCATTTTTGTACTTTCAATGGGTAATTACTATAAATTTAATCGCTTAATACATCCAAAGGGCTTACGGAATTGGGAATAAGTCTGCTTTGGGATAAGATATTAGAGGCACTCATTGTATTTTTATGGGGGTGGGTGGCATGGGTACGTGAAACACATAGTTTCTAATCAGTCATCGAGACAGCGATTTTTTTGGCCTGGGTCGTTTCCGAAGCAGAGATTCAGGGGTGGCTACTCCCTAAGGCCTTTGTCTAGCCCATCCTGAGGATACTATCCTACCCTCGTCTGGAGCCCAAACCCCCCACCGCCTCCCCACACCCTCAAATTTTTCAGCAGTACACCCTCAAGGACCACCCCACTGGCCTGTAAAGGCGCTAATATTACTTCGGCCGCACTCCGACGTCCATTACAAGTCCGGAGACCCCGGAGCGTCAGCATGTATGTTTCATGACTTAATTGGACCTTACTTAGAATCCTCCATCGTATGCCTAACACTTAAGCCAGGCGTTAACCTTACACTCAGTCTCGGAAAGACCTCATGAGTTTTTGAGCACAGCTGTACGTTTTCGATTTTTGATATAATTTGTGTTTGTTGGTTTGGACGAAACTTGTTACTCCATGACTTCTATGTTTGTGGTTGTGTTATATATATTTAACTTGTCGTTTCTTTTAGATATATACATGCCCCGTTCCACATATTATTTATTCGTTTAACGAGTATTTGTGGATTTCAAAACAAAGCTATTTCATGCATAATTCTCCAACTACAGCTATATATCACAGACGCATCCAGGTAGCCGGTCAGTGACCTAGTGGGGCTGCTGCCCACGAAGCCTCGGTAAAATGGTCCCTCGGTCGAGACCGGTTGGTGAACCCACGAACCCTTGGCACTAACTCTGTTTTTACGCCTACTTGTATCTACAAACCGATCAAATTCTTCCGAATATACTATAGACCCGCTTGATAAAATGCTCTGTCCGCACCGCTAATATCTGCCGAATTTTAAAGCGGAGCTAAAAACCTGGTTATATATAAGAGGACTTTGTAACATTATTTCCTGAAAAAAGCACAATATAAAAACATTGCTATTGGGTTGTAGTCATATGAGTTGGAAAGTATATTTTAAAAACCTGAACAGTTCCTAACCTGTTATGCTGGATTCACGTTATAATGTCCCCACCACTTGGAACTTATGTACCCCACACAGTGGCAGGCACACCCTAGACTACAGGGTGTCTTAGACACCCCTGTGTATTTGAATAAATTTTCAAATAAATTTCAAACAAAGGTAGCTATTAGTTTGGCTTATTTCAGACTTTGTCAGTGAACCGTCGTTGCTTTTTCGTTTTGCTGAGGGTTTCCGCCACCCCGTGGGGTCATTTTACATAGGACCTACAGGATACCATAGAAACAACGTATTGGCAAGCATAACACACCGAAATACTACGTTGCCAAAATGAGGTATCTAAGGGTGTGCCCGACACCCTCATATTTTGTTATATGGTGTGGGTGTCACTGTCACCGTCTTTACGGTATAGTCTACACTACAGGGGGGCAAAAGTTCCAACTGTTGGGGACATTATAACGTGAATCCCGCATTATTGTCAAAAGCAATTACGTTTCAAAGCGTTGTGTACTAACTAAGCTTGATGCGTATTTGGGAACAGTATGTTTGTCGATATTCGGTGCCTTTGCGAGGTACCTTGAAGTTATTCGATCAATATCTCTGAAATTTGCCGATCAATGGTTTGTGACGGTCTGGTCCGTCCCGTATTCATTACATCGCTGTGACCAGGAATAGGTCATCGATAGTCGAAGTGTAAATTAATTCAGGATGTAAATGGTCAATTATCATTGTCCCCAATGTCCAGTTTGTATTGCTGAAAATTACTAAATTATCAAACATTTTTATCGGAATGTGTTAAAATAATTTTGAGTACATATATATAATATATTTTGGTCGCTTATTATGTAATATGTATATATTGTGTAACATTTTACATTTATATGTGTATGTTTTTATGTTAGCCAAATGGCTGTTTGCTTTGTGTAGGGTTAAGTCTAGGAATGTGTTGAGATTGTCTCTGCTAATCTATAAATCAGTAACAATTGTGTTAATATTTTAAGCTTATTTTCAATCGGGCTTCATAGTTTAATCTTAATGTAATCCAGTTTAGTAACTGATGCATTTATGATAATATTGTTTAATTATGATATATATATAATTGCAATTTATATATATATTGCAGCGCATAATTCAATATTGATTTGGTATATATGTGTGTAATTATTGTATATCTTTAGTATTTTCTAATGTTACTTAGCCTTATACACCGTAGCTTTTCGAAAAACATTGAACAGTATATAGTTTGCAAGTAATATCGTTGGCCTGTGTTTTGAACGCTTATATACCCTATGAAAATCTACTATGTTAATTGATTAATTGGGTCTTTCCTAATGAGCCCGGCCCGTGGTGGGGGTAACTAACCTGTTGTAAACCATTTACTCCGGCGTTTATTTAAAGTAGCAAGCGATACAAAAAATTTAACCCATGCAAAATTAGCTCTGGGGCTTGTCAAGAAACCCTTTAGAATTGTCTTAAATAAAATTTGGCTATATGTAACATATTTTGGGTTATGGCGTATGCGGAGTTATAAACATGACTACCTCACCCATATTGAAGGAGCACCACGCTCAGACCCCCGGGTTCCTAGACAACCTACTGATACGCTAGTCATGTTCTAAATTTATGCCCCACACATTTTCATGGACTACTAACTTTAGACCCCCTCTCAGGGTCTTGCACCAATTTTCCCGAGCCTCTCCCACCAGCCAGGTTCTTGGATCACTATTTTAGACCCCTCGCAAGGTTCCTGCGTGCTCGGATATTTTCGAAAATATTTCAGGAATGTTCGACCTTCAGGGGTCCAAGAACCTAAGATAGGGATGTGAAATAGCAGACTAAGAACGTTGGTGGGTGTGTAATTTCATTGTCCAAGAGCGTGGGGGTCTGAATTTAGTGGTCAATAACATAGTTGAAATGTAAAATAAGTGGTACAAGAACATGGGTAGGGTATAATTTGCTAGTCCAAGAACTTTGGAGGCGCAAAGCCTGGATATGGTAGTCCATGACCATGGGTGGCGTAGTCATGTTTATGACCCACTTAGTTGGTTATAAACCTTGTAAAGGCGAAAACAACGCAACCAACCGCGGGTGGTGTAAAAGCAAATCTGAAAAGTGTTCACACTCTTCAGTAGAGTCGATTACCAGTAACGTGTTAAAGAAATCAGAAAGCGCGTGACCCTTCTACGGACTCTAGTATTAATTCGTGTTAAATGAGGAGTGTCTTCAGTTTTAACCCACTAATTTCTATGACCTAAAACATTGGCTCATTAGTATGTCGGAGCGTCAGTTTTGTATTGGGTCAAGAATATGCCCAGATTTACAAGAAGAATATATTCAGATTTGCAAGAGTAGATCGGATAAAACATTATATCCGTTTAAGCGCATCATCCCAACAAAACTGTGTAAAGGGGCAATGTAGTTTTCATGAAATGCACCTGACATATAAAACGAACTAAAATGACGTTCACGGAAGTGTCATACTCTTCTCTTATGCACTCATGGTACAACTAAAAATTTCCAGTTTTACTGCTTAAATTACATGATTTAATATGTTGTAACCATATGAATCTGTTCATATCGTTTTTCGTGTGCTTAACGAATATTTTGTCTCTTCTAATATATATAATTGATGACTAACAATGAGCTTTATTGAAGTAATAAATAAAAATAACTGTTTTGGGATCAGTGTAAGGTACTTTTGAAAGAAAAACCAGATGCTACGCTGGAACTGTTGGGTTTAACTCTGGATAACGTTAAGCTAGACAATTCCAGCTGGATGTCAGGCCAACTGGAAATGTGCTATTCAGCTCAACATAATGAATGATCTGACTGTTGCATGTTGAAAAAAATTTTTTGCAGAGGTAAACTCGGTGAGCCATAGTAATCTGAGGGGTGCCGATGCCTTGGCGATGTCCATGCGGTGAGCGAAGGTTAAGGCAACGAAAAGCTATGATTATCGATGTTTGGGCTACCTGTTTTTGTTGGACATTTGATTACGGCGGCGACTATGCATTGCGGTTTCATTCACTGAGCGTTCTCAATGTTAGCTTTTTCTAAATATTTGAGCAAGTCGAATGCAAGAAAGTTAAAGCCAAATGCTTTTCTCAACTATCGTTGGGCGTTTAGTGCACTAAATTCGATCATATACACAATTTTTGTTTCAAATCCATAAGTTTTTAAGGACATTTAACCTATCAAACTAATTTGTGGCAATGAAATACATTCCGTGTTGTGCCTTTTACTATCAATGTCCAAGTTAAAGATACTACGGCGATAATCAGAACGAACTTTAACTATTCGTTTAGGATTTATATTTTGTGGTTAATATATGGTTGACACAGCTGGGAGTCACGGTTTGAACTTGAGCTTTTGCCTTTCTCAAATATATAAAACCAAATTCTGACAGTAGTTCAAAATACGCCGACCCAGGCACTACGTATATAAAATATATATTATGTAATAGATGAAATTATATTATATTGGAGAAAATATGAAAATCTCTAAATATATGTTATACTTCTTGACAGAACTGCTATGATGACAGAACTGCACTAAGACAATGCATTAGACCATACCCAATGGAATCTGTCATTTCAATGCTTTCAACTGCCGTTGGGCCTTTATTGCACTGAATTCCAGAAAGTAACCAATTTTTCTGTTAAATCCACAACTTCATGTGGAAACGAAGGATAACCGAAATCAGCATTTTTTAGCAATTAACAAAGCTATAGTAGTCTCCTAGTTGTGCCTTTTACTACTTTTGTCTATGTTCAAACTAAAGCTGCGAAGCCGACCATCCATATGACCATGTCAATACTATGGATGTGACACTTAGATTTCGAAAGAATCTCTCTTCTTTCTTTTCTGAATCATAAGTTTAACTTTTGGTAGTTGGCAATTCTGCGACAAAGGCGTTCCTGTATACCTTTATTCTACAACACCAAATCATTAGTTGAAATTGGTGCGTCGCATAGACCCTGTCTTCGTGGAATGTTACAAAAAACTGACAGGGTAGTGGGCTATATATCACCTTATGCGCAATGATTTTAACTAGAGTCTCATACATTTTAAATTTATTTGCTCAAATTTTACCGCTGATTTTTAAAGGAAAATTTCAATGTTTTCCAAATTTGGGCTCAAACATTTGCAGGCAATGCAGCATCTCGTCGACGATCGGCTACTCGCATTGCCATGATCGTGAAAAAAGGTGCGTGGAACCGTTATGCGCGAGTAAACTTAAGGTGACCTCACCAACCATCCTATTTTGTATTTTTGCATAAAATTCGATATCGGTAATCACAAAATAGGATGGTTGGCGGGGTAATTTTAAGTTTACTCACGCATTAGTAACGGAAATTTTATATGGAAAATAGGCAAAATTGCAACCAAGAACTAGAGACACCGTGGAAAATATTTGGTTATCCTTGCTGGCGTACCCTCCCACCCCATCAGTACAATTTAGTCCTTTAGCCAACGGTCTCGGATACCAATGATTTAGGAGTCGTGTTTTATGGAAGGCACAATTCAGCGTTCTTCTTAACATGCAGTTAATTAATAGTGGTTGAGCTTACTTAGGGTTATAAAATGTGGTTATGATTCGATGCAGCTATTTACCAACTTAAGTTTGGGCCTTTAGTGTACTAGATTAGGGAACATGCGTAGTTTTTGTACCAAATCCTCAGCTTTATAAAAACGATAAATAATCCATTATACTATTTTACAACCAAAATATAGTGGCTTTTTCTATATACTATGAATTATTTCTATAGCTAATGGTATGACGCCGACAGTCCAAATGAATTTCCACCCATGCTTTCCTGTGTTATCTGTGGCGAAATTATTATTTTGCCTTGCAGCTATTTACATAGCTAGGCTTTCTAGATGTTTTCTGGTTTTGTTTGCTCTCGTTTTGCAAGTAACAGTACTCTTAAAGTTGAACTTTTACGGTAGTTGGGAATTCGCACTTTTTAGACGGCTGTGGAAATATTGTCAGGACATGCTAACTCTTTGTCAAATGCCGTGGGAAGTGTTCACAATTTTTTGAGACAGCTCTACTTTTAATAGCGGTAAGAAACAAGAACAAAAAACCGTAGGTATATAATACTATTTATAAATTATTTTAAACATTGTATATATATACAAACTAAATGTCATATATGTCACATTTAATACCCATCAAAATATATGATACCCATGTTCCCATAGAGATATTTTCACGCCACCAATTCGTAAAACTTGGTTTTATTAAAGAATAATTAGGTGTATACATTTATATAACATTAGTGATGGTTTGTGAAAGTTATACATTCATAACTCTATTTTCTGTTTCTGTTTTATTTTTTTTTGTTCACAAGGTTTTTGGCGTTTTAGTTTGCAAAAACGTGTCAACTATAAACTATTTGACTGACAACAAGCCGTATTAAATGGCGTTAAATCACCATATGTCCTTTGTATCGTCGGCTTTTTTCTGCTGTCACAATACATTACAGTAAATTATATAAGTACTTGAATTAAAACTTTTATTTTAGACTTTTAATATTTAATCTGAATTTTTTTCAGTGGCATATTTGGTTGTTTCCGATGTTTTTCAACTGGAAAACGGGGTTCGTGATCAGCAGCAGGTACCACGTCCATGACCCTTCAGCTTGTTACTCTGATCCAGATCTAGTCTTAAATTTCATAAATTGATTCATCGTACCTCGTATTTAAGTGTTCAATATGTAAACACAAAGCATCAGTAAGTGACGAAATCCCAACTACCGTCATATCGGTAAAATGTACTGCACATTGCGTAAATGTATGGGTAACATCACGAAATGCACAGTATTGCCATAGACACAAATGTATATATTTATGCCAATGTTTTTGGTTCTAAGACTTCTTTCAATAAAATCCAGTTTGTTTAAATATATATTTTTACAAAAAATACTGAAATATAGCACTTTGACAGGTTTGAAGCACTATGTCTATTTGCACTGTGATTACTTTTTGATCGAGGGCTATCTTGAGCTGCCATCTTGGTTATTTTCTATGTAACTATTTCAATATTTGTAATTAGCACATATATATCTCAATATGCTGTCTAATAATCGACTAATAAGCTTATATAGATTGAACACAATAATATCAAAATTAACGGATGTTGTCAGCCATGGGTTCGAGAAGAATAGCAGCAAGCAAATTTCAACCTATTGACACTTTAGTTTAACTACGCCTAATTGAGTGCAGGAATAATTAATGATAACATAATCTTAGTTATTGGGGCTTAACGTATTACTGATTTTCATGAAAGAATAAGAAATGTCAGGTTAGCGCCTGACACCCTGTCTGTTTCTATTTACGACCCTATGACAGGTTCAGTATATCAAAAATATTAAAAAGGCTTACTCTCCAAATCTTTGATAAAACCTCAAACTCTCACGAACGACAAGCTCTCGCGAGCAAATGTATGATCATCTAGGTGCATGCATAACCTCAGTATCTAAAAATCAGTTTATTAAAATTGGTTAATCTGTTCAGACACTTGTCTTGCACATACAAATCGTCAAAAAAGACGATGTAACACTAAAAATAACACGATGTGTAATTTATAGACACGTATCTACACCTAGATCGCTAGAACGCATCACGACACATTTGGAATTGCTATTAAAATACGTTCCTGAATTATATTAAAATCTACATCGTAAATTAATTGCACTAGCTATGTCATCTTAATTAAATGATACAAAGCCCTATTAACTACGGTAGTTTGAAATAATACAATTGTTGAAATTGAAATATTTCAGGTGTGTCCGGACTATTTGGAGTTTCGTGGAGGGACCTGGACTTCGGGACTAGCGCAGGGTGTGTTTGCTGTAGGATGACCATGGCACCAGCTAGACCATGGCATCATGCATCATATAATAGAGTATGTAGTATGTTTTTATTTGCTGTACGCAAGTAATTCCCTACTTGCGTATACAACATCTTTATATATTTTTTGACAAACCATGTACAATACACAGAACACAATTAAGCACAATTAATCTTGCAGAACGTTTAACAACCCAAGCACCCATCATAACTTATCATAGATTTGCTTCTCCGCATTTTATTTTGGGCCGAAGCACATAATTCAATTATAATTGCAATTAATTGCTGCAAATGGAAATCCAACCAATCGATTAAATAATTGGGAAATTAGGACCAATCAATTATTTGGGTCAATTAATTTTTCACCGATCCCTGTCACCCTCCGGTTTTCCGAGGACCCGGCTACCCCTGGAACCTCAAAGCTCGTGCATGTATGCCTTTCTTTTTATAAATTAAGAAATGAATTGAATTCTACTTTCCCATACCACTGAATAAGTGTGAAATAGTGCCCTGCCTTTATGGAAGAGTTGATGTTCGTATCAAACAGCATCAAACGACGAACTAAGTGCAGTGGCACTATGTTCCGTTTGCCGTGCTGCAACGACTGAATGCGCTGCATTGGATTTTGAAATTAATAGGACAGTCATGATTTTATATATATTCATGATCCTGATACTTGGTTAGACGTATCTCTTCAATGCCACGGGTATAAACTATTTGAGACTCTAATTTACTTCTAAGACATAGTTTACTTAAAACTGAAGTTTAGTGTCCAAATATTTAAATTTTACTTTTAACAAATTTTATCAACATATAACTAAATAAAATATTTAATGCTTAAGAGTATAAAACGTTATTTGCAAAGAATTTAACCGAGATATAAAGCATTATAGGTATTTTTAATTTCAGCAAAGTTCCAATGCGATTGAAAAGCCTTAATTTCCGATAAACGTCTCAAAATTCAGCTAAAATATGCTCTGTAATAAATTAAAATTTTCACTGAGTTACCTGGAAAACCAACAGTTAATACTGTAAAACCAACACGAGCACTGCGACAAACTTTGTTTTGTAAACTGAAAATGTTGATGATAAGGAGTGGTGGAAGCGGAAAATGATACATTTGGCAGTAAAGCGTTATCTCAATAGATAGGTATAATTAATGTTGGCTTTGTTAGAACATATCACTATTCAGGTTGCCGACCACTGACTTACTGAGAGCGGGCCGACTGTCATCTGTCTTTGGCGATATGATTGATTAGCGCAATTATTTGTTATCGATTACGTTGTCACAATCATTTGATCCCAAGAGCAACAGCCTGGATTATATGTTTCGGCATCATTCGACAATGCACTAACTGATGTAACCGAAATATATCCCAGTGGTCCCATATATACTTATTCTATTAAGGCCATTTGTTTTCAATGTTTATCTCTCAGTATTGCGTCAAAATGGTTCTTCCTAGAATTTCACAACCCGAAATCGGTCTATTTTGAATATACAGCCGAAATTATTTTCGACTCAGCTGGACGATACTGTTCACAAAATACCGGTCTCACCACCGTTTATGCCGAAAATTGTTTTGAGTTAAGGGTTTACAATAGTACCCCTTGGCACCCAAAATTTTTCAAAAAATATTTTTTTCATAAAATATATAATTTTATACACATTGAACAGTATTGACGAGCTGAGTCGAATGATGGTAAAATCAGCTTACTAGGTTCACAGTTGAGGTTGAGTTCGATTCATGTGAAATCCCAAGCCTAAGTCGATAACCTATGAACAGATTGAGCTGATTTTACCGTTACTCGACTCAGTGTTCGAATAGCATATATAATTATATATTTATCGAGATATTTTTGCCGAAAATTTTTGGGTACCCATCAGAAACCCAAAAAACTGAAAAAAATTTCTCATAAATATTACGGAAATAGGTATTTTCTGAATAGCATCGTCGAGCTGAGTCGAATGGTACCGATTTTAAAAATGACCAATTTCGGGCTGAGGGATTCTAGGAAAGACCCCTTCAAAATGCGTCGTACCATTTTGAACAATTATGTATTCTCCAAAACGCTATTAAACAAATTGCTTTCAAGCTGCGTAGAAATAGATGAATTTATGTTTAAGTTCACTCAATTAGGGATACGTAACTGAACGTACACCACATA